>JACEEZ010010858.1:0-26681 GCA_016584305.1 Chionoecetes opilio | reverse complement strand
AAAGAACAAAAACTTTTTTTAAAGGTGGCAAAATTTTTCAAAAAAAAACCGGGGAAAAAATTTTAATCTTTCAAAAATTTTTTGGGTTTAAGGAAAAAAAAAACAGCTAAAAAATTCAAAAATTGGGGAAAATTTAACCAAAAAAAAAGTTTTAAAATTTTTTTCTTTTTTGGGAAAAAAAAAAATTTTAAATTTTGGGGGTTTAAAAAAGCCAGAAAAAAAAATTTTTGGGGTTTAAAAAAAAAAGAAAAATAATATATATAAAAACGCTACAGTTTAGAAGAAATATATAAAAATTTGCAAATCCCGTTATATCACAATAATAACCTTTTACTCTTCTATAAATAGTTAATGTAATGTAAGCACTTATAGGTGCAAATTATTTTAAAAAGAAGATTTTATGCTTAAATTTTGTAAAAAAACAGTTTATTTTCACCGATAAATAGCAAATCATTGAAAACACTACATTTAGGGGTTTTAAGCAAATGATAAGAAAATATTTGTATTATACAAAAACCTACTTTTTACAAAAAACTGTAAAAAACGCTTAAATATCCCGTTATATCACAATAAAACCTTTCTTTCTTTTATTAGTTTATAAAAAGCTACTTATGGGGCAAATTTTTCAAAAAAAAGGGTTTTGGAATTAAATTTTGTAGGAAAACAATATTTTAACCGATAAATAGCTAATATCTTGAAAACACTACATTTTATGGGGTTTTATAGCAATATGATAAGAAAAACTACTTGTATGTATACAAAACGCTATGTTTACAAAAAACTATAAAAAAACGCTTGCAATATACCTTAATCACAATAAAAAACCTCTTACTCTTCTTTTTACGTGCTTTGTAATGTAACTACTTATAGGTGCAAATTATTCCAAAAAGAGGTTTTATCCATAAATTTTGTAGGAAAACAGTATATATCACCGAAAAATAGCTAATATCTTGAAAATCTACTTTTTGGGGTTTTAAGCAATAGGATAAGTAAAATACTTGTATATATACAATACCGCTACAGTTTAGAAGAACTATAAAAAAAAGGTTGCAATATACTTTATACAAAATAAAAACCTTACTTTTCTATTAAATAGCTTAATTAATGTAAGCTACATAGGTGAAAATTTATTCTAAAAAGAGGATTTTATACTTCAATTTGTGGGAAAAAACCGTAATATCACAATAAATAGCTAATATCTTTAAAAACATACATTTTAGGGGTTTTATAGCAAAAAGATAAGTAAAACAAATTTGTAATATACAATAACGTACAGTTTACAAGAAAAACTATGAAAAACGTTTGCAATATACCTTATATCACAAAAAAAACCTCTTACTCTTCATTTAATATTTTAATGTAATGAAAAGCTTTTTATAGGTGAAAAAATTATTCTAAAAAAAGGATTTTATACTTCAATTTGTGGGGAAAACAGCTATATATCACGAAAAATAGCAAAAAATTTTGGGAAAACATAATTTTTGGGGGTTTATGCAATATGATGAGAAAAAAACTACTTGAAATATAACAAAAAGCTACTTTTTACAAAAAACTATAAAAAAACGAAAAGAAAATTACCGTTAATCACAATAAATAACCCTTTTAGTCTTCTATTTAATAGTTTAATTAATGAAAGACTTTAGGTGCAAAATATTCTAAAAAGAGGTTTTTATCTTAAATTTTGTGGGAAAACAGTAAATATCATGATAATAGCTTAACTCATGAAAAAACTACATTTTAGGGGTTTTATAGCAATAAAAATAATTTAAAAACTATTTTGTATATATACAATAACGCTACATTTTTAGAAGTAAACTATGAAAAACATTGAAAATTTTCCCGTTATATCAAAATAAATAACCCCTTCCCTCTTCTTTTTAAATAGTTTAAATGAATTAAGTACTTATAGGTGAAAATTTATTCAAAAAAAGGGGTTTTTATACTTCAATTTGTAAGAAAACAGCTATAATCACCGAAAATTGCTAATACCCATTGAAAAACAATTTATGAGTTTATAGCAATATGATAATTTAAAAAACTATTTGGAATATACAATAACGCTACTTTTAAACAAAAAAATATAAAAAATGTTTGCAATATACCGTTATATCACAATAAAAAAACCTTTTACCTTCGATTTAAAAATCTAAGAAAGGGTTACTTATGGGTACAAATTATTCAAAAAAAAAAGGATTTTTATATTTAAATTTGGTGGGAAAAAACAGCTAATATCACCGAAAAATAGCTAATAAAATTGAAAACATTTACTTTTTGGGGGGTTTTTATAGCAATAGGATAAGAAAAACTATTTGTATATATAAAATAACGCTACATTTTATAAGAAACTATAAAAAACGTTTTGAATTTATACCTTTATATCACAATAAAAAAACCTTTTGGGTCTTCTTTTTAAAAGTTTAATGTAATGTAAGCTACTTTGGGTGAAAAATTATTCAAAAAAAGAGGTTTTTATATTTAAATTTTGTGGGAAAAAACCGCTATATATCACCGATAAATAGTAATACCCTTTAAAAAACCCAAACATTTTAGGGGGTTTATAGCAATATAATAAGTAAAACTACTTGTATATATACAAAACGTACGTTAAAAGGAAACTTTTGAAAAAACGCTTGAAAAAATATCCCTTTAAATATCACAAAAAAAAAAACCCCGGTACTCTTTTTTTTTATAGTTTAATGTAATGTAAGCAAATTATGGGTGAAAATTATTCAAAAAAAGGGGGATTTTAACTCAATTTGTGGGGAAAACAGCTATTATCCCCGGGTTTAAATAGCTAATATCTTTGAAAACACTACATTTATGGGTTTATAGCAATAGGAAATTTAAAACTATTTGAAATATATAAAAAAAAACGCTACATTTTAGAAGAAACTAGGAAAAACGCTTCCCCAAATATACCGTTAATCACAATAAAAACTCTTATTTCTTTTAAAAATTTAAAATGTAATGTAAGTTTCCCTTATGGGTGAAATTATTCAAAAAAAGGGGATTTTATATTTTCAATTTGTAGGAAAACACCCATATTTCACTTTTAACTAGCTAAAATATTAAAAACACTATTTTTTAGGGGTTTTATAGCAATATGATGAGAAAAACCTATTTGTATAATACAAACGCTACATTTTACAAAAAAAATATGAAAAACGCAAGCAATATACCGTTATATAAACAATAAAAACCCCTCTTACTCTTTATTTAATAGTTAATGTAATGTAAGTATTTATAGGTGAAAAAATTTTTTAAAAAAAGAGGTTTTTATGTTTCAATTTGAAAAAAAAAAAGCTTAAATCACTGAAAAAATAGCTAAATTTCTTTGAAAACACTACTTTTTAAGGGGTTTTATAGCAATAGATAATTTAAAATACTTGTATTATAAAAATAACGCTACAGTTACAAAAAAAACTTAAAAAACGCGTCCCAATAACCGTTAATCACAAAAAATAACCTCTTATGTTCATTTATTACCCTTAATGTAAGAAAGCTACTTATAGGTGCAAATTATTCAAAAAAAAGGTTTGATACTTCAATTGTGGGAAAAACAGTATAATAACCGATAAATAGCTAATATCTTTGAAAAACTACATTTTAGGGGTTTTATAGCAATATGATAAGTAAAACTACTTGTATATATAAAAAAAAACGTTACAGTTTACAAGAAACTAGGGAAAAAACGCTTCCCAAATCCCGGGATATCAAATAAATAACCTCTTGCTTTTCTTTTTAATGCTTTTTTGTAATGTAAGCATTTTGGGTTTAAAAATTGTTCAAAAAAAGAGGATTTTATACTTGAATTTTAGGAAAAAAAAGCTATATATCACGGGATAACTAGCTAAAATCATTGGAAAAACAAAAATTTTTAGGGGTTTTTATAGCAAAGGAAAAGTAAAAAAACTTGTTATAACAAAAAAGCTACATTTTAAAAGGGAAAATATAAAAAAACGCTTGCAATAAAAAACCGTTAATCAAAATAAAAAACCCCTTTTACTTTCTTTTTAAAGCTTAATGTAATGTAAGTTTATGGTGAAATTATTCAAAAAAAAGGAATTTTAAAATTCAATTGTAGGAAAAAAAACCTATATAATCATTTTTAAACTAGCAAAAATCTTTGGGAAACACTACATTTTAGGGGGTTTATAGCAATTTTGATGAGAAAAATACTTGTATATAAAACAAAAACGCTACAGTTTACAAGAAACTATGAAAAACGCAAGAAAATTTTCCCGTTAATCACAATAAAAAAACCCGGGTTTATCTTCTATTAATGGAAAAGAAAATTAAGCTACTTATAGGTCCCAAAATTATTCTAAAAAGAGGATTTTATACTTGAATTTGTAGGAAAACAGCTATATATCACTGATAACTAGCTAAAATCATTGAAAACAATACATTTATGGGTTTATAGCAAGATAATAAGTAAAACTACTTTATATATATAATAAACGCTACAGTTAGAAGAAACTATAAAAAAAGCTTGCATATACCGTTATATCACAATAATAACCTCTTACTCTTCTATATAATAGCTTAATGTAATGTAAGCTACTTATAGGTGCAAAAATTATCTAAAAAGAAGATTTTAGCTTCAATTTGTAGGAAAAACAGCTATAATCACCGATAAATAGCTAATATCATTGAAAACACTACATTTTATGGTTTATAGCAATATGATAAGTAAAACTACTTGTATATACAATAACGCTACAGTTTACAAGAAACTGTGAAAAACGCTTGCAATATACCGTTATATCACAATAAATAACCTCTTACTCTTCTATTTATTAGCTTAATGTAATGTAAGCTACTTATAGGTGCAAATTATTCTAAAAAAAGGATTGGATACTTCAATTTGTAGGAAAACAGCTATATATCACCGATAAATAGCTAATATCATTGAAAACACTACATTTTATGGGTTTATAGCAATAGGATAAGTAAAACTACTTGTATATATACAATAACGCTACAGTTTAGAAGAAACTATGAAAAACGCTTGCAATATACCGTTATATCACAATAAATAACCTCTTACTCTTCTATTTAATAGCTTAATGTAATGTAGCTACTTATAGGTGCAAATTATTCTAAAAGAGGATTTATACTTCAATTTGTAGGAAAACCGCTATATATCACCAATAAATAGCTAATATCATTGAAAACACTACATTTTATGGGTTTATAGCAATAAGATAAGTAAAACTACTTGTATATATACAATAACGCTACAGTTTACAAGAAACTATGAAAAACGATTGCAATATACCGTTATATCACAATAAATAACCTCTTACTCTTCTATTTAATAGCTTAATGTAATTTAAGCTTCTTATAGGTGCAAATTATTCTAAAAAAAGGATTTTATACTTAATTTGTAGGAAAACAGCTATATACACTGATAACTAGCTAAAATAATTGAAAACACTACATTTTAGGGGTTTATAGCAATATGATGAGTAAAACTACTTGTATATATACAATAACGCTACAGTTTACAAGAAACTATGAAAAACGCAAGCAATATACCGTTATATCACAATAAATAACCTCTTACTCTTCTATTTAATAGCTTAATGTAATGTAAGCTACTTATAGGTGCAAAATATTCTAAAAAGAGGATTTTATGCTTCAATTTGTAGGAAAACAGCTATATATCACTGATAACTAGCTAAACTCATTGAAAACACTACATTTTATGGGTTTATAGCAATATAATAAGTAAAACTACTTGTATATATACAATAACGCTACAGTTTTGAAGAAACTATGAAAAACACTTGCAATATACCGTTATATCACAATAAATAACCTCTTACTCTTCTATTTAATAGCTTAATGTAATGTAAGCTACTTATAGGTGCAAATTATTCTAAAAAGAGGATTTTACACTTCAATTTGTAGGAAAACAGCTATATATCACCGATAAATAGCTAATATCATTGAAAACACTACATTTTAAGGGTTTATAGCAATATGATAAGTTAAAATACTTGTATATATACAAAAAAGCTCCCGTTTACAAGAAACTATGAAAAACGCTTGCAATTTACCGTTATTTTTCACAAAAATAACCTCTTAACTGTTCTTTTTATTAGTTTAAAGGGTAGTGTAAGCTACTTAAAAGGTGCAAATTATTCAAAAAAAAAGGATTGTATATTAAAATTTTGTGGGAAAAACAGCTAATATCCCGAAAATAGCTAATATCTTTTGAAAACCCCTACTTTTTTAAGGGGTTTTATAGCAAAATGATAAAGTAAAACTACTTGAAATATAAAACAATAACGTTTAACAGTTTACAAAAAAACTATAAAAAACCCCGATTCCCAATATACCTTTGATATCACAAAAATAACCTCCACTCTTTCTTTAATAGTTTAAAAGGGTAATGAAAATTTCCCTTATAGGTGCAAATTTTTTCCCAAAAAAAAAGGTTTTATACTTAAATTTTTTGTAGGAAAACAGCAAATATATCACTGATAATAGCAAAATAATTGAAAACACTACATTTTGGGGTTTTTTATAGCAATTTGAGTAAAACTATTTGGGAATTATATAACAATCCGTTTCCAGTTTAAAAGGAAATTTGGGAAAACGCAAGAAAAAATCCCGGGTTATATCAACAAAATAACCTCTTACTCCCCCCTATTTAATAGTTTAAGTAATGTAAGTATTTTAAAAAGATGAAAAAATATTCTAAAAAGAGGTTTTTCTTCAATTTGTGGAAAAACCCAGCATATATCACTGATAACTATTTAAACTCTTTAAAAAAACACTACATTTTTAGGGGTTTTAATAGAAATATAAAAAGAAAAAAGTTTTTTCCATCCTATCAGACACTTTGCAAGTCCCAAAACTAAAAGGTTTTTGGGGACTATAAAAAAACCCGCCGCCAGGGTCAGCACGAACTAGGGGGGACCGAACCGCTGCCCCGAATGCACAGGGACGCTGAAATTTGCAAAATCACGTCCCCTCCCAAAACCTTGCCCCCCCCTAGGGGGGCTAGAAAATATAATAAGAAAAAACACTTGTAAAATTAAAAAAAATAACGCTACTTTTTAGATGTCCCTAGGGAAAAAACATTTGAAATATCCGTTAATCACATAAATATCCTCTTATCTTCTATTTAATAGCTTAAGGGAAAGTAAGCACTTATAGTGCAATTTTTCTAAAAAGGGGATTTTTTAAAATAATTTGAAATAAAAAGCTATATATCACCGAAAAAATTGCTAATACCCATTAAAAAACACTACTTTTTATGAGTTTAAAGAAAATATGATAAGTAAAACTCTTGTATATATAAAAATAACGCTACATTTTTCCCAAGAAACTATGAAAAATGCTTGAAAATATACCTTTAAATTTTCACAATAAATAACCTCTTGCTTTTCCCTATTTAAATCTTAATGAAAAAAGCTCCTTATAGGGGGGCAAATTTTTTCAAAAAAAGGGGTTTTTTATACTTAAATTTTTTTGTGGGGTAACAGCTATAATCACTGATAACTAGTTTAAATTCAATTGAAAACCCTACATTTTTTTGGGTTTTAAAGCAATATATTTAAGTAAAACTATTTTGAATATACAAAAAACGTTTACAGTTTACAAGAAATATGAAAAACGCTTCCCAATTTATCCCGTTATATCACAATAAATAACCCTTACTTTTCTTTTTAATACCCAAATTTCTAATGAAGGGCTACTTATAGGTGAAAATTTTATTCAAAAAAAGGTTTATATTTAAATTTGGTAGGAAAACAGCTTTTATATCACCGAAAAATAGTTTAATAAATTAAAAAAAACACTACATTTTAGGGTTATAGAAAATAAAAAATAAAAACTACTTGTAAATAAATAACGCTACATTTTTATAAGAAACTTGAAAAATCTTGCAATATACCTTTATATCACAATAAAAAAACCTCTTACTTTTCCCTTTTTAATAGTTTAAAATGAATTTAAAGTATTTTATGGGTTGCAAATTATCTAAAAAAAGGTTTTTAAATACTTAAATTTTGTGGGAAAAACAGTTATATCCCCGAAAAATGCAATTTATCTTTAAAAAAGAACACTTTTTGAGTGAAATAAAGCTTTATAAATATTTTTAAATTTCCTTTTTTAAAAGATATAATACTAAAATTTAAGAACAAACAATTGAAAAACACTTTATAATATACAAATGTATCGAAATATGAGCTCAAACTCCTATTATAAGCTTCCAGTAGTTTAAAATAGAAATTTTTTCAAACCCCGAAAAAACATAATTCCACATTTTTTAATTTCCCCTAAACAAAAAAAAAGGGGTGAATAATGTCAATTTTCGACATTTTTCAGCCCTTCTAAAAATACATTAAAAAACCCCCGAAAAAAAAATTTTTTTTAGAATAAAATTGAAAATAAAAAATTTAATGAAAAAAAACATATTTTAAGCCCCATATATTGAAAATAATTGTGTAAAAATGCTGAATAATGTTAAATATCAAAATTTTTTTTGGCTTTTAAAAAAAAATTTTTAAACCTTTGGGAAAAAAAGTTGTTTTTTAAAATTAAAATTGTACCTAAAATTTTTATGAAAAATACATATTTTTAAACTCATAACAAATTTTTATATAAATTGGGGTAAAAAGGCCCGAAAAAATGTCAAATTTTGACATTAATTTTGCCTTTTTTAAAAAATAAATTAAAATACTTGAAAAAAACAATTTTTATTAGAATAAAATTGATATCTAAATTTCATGAAAAATCATATTTTTGCTATTTAATTTTTTTAAAAAATAGTTGTAGCAAATTTTAAAAAAACTATTTAAACTACAGATTTTTAAAGAAAATACTTCAATTTGGGGAAAAAAAAAAATTTTCACTGATAACTAGCTAAAAATCATTGAAAACACTACATTTTATGGGTTTTTAGAAATACCCTAAGTAAAACTATGTTTATACAAAAAACGCTACAGTTTACAAGAAACTATAAAAAAAAGCTTGCAATTTTACCGTTTATCTCAAAAAAAAATACCTCTTACTCTTTTTATTTTAATTTGATTCAGTAATGTAAAACTACTTATAGGTGCAAAATTTTTCTAAAAAAAGGATTTTAAAACTTCAATTTTTAAGAAAAAAAGCTTTTAATCACCGGGTAAAAAGCTAAAATTTTTAAAAAAACTCATTTTAGGGTTTTTTTAGCAATATAATAAGGGAAAACTACTTGTTTATACAATAACGCTCCCGTTTTCAAAAAAACTATGAAAAAAGTTGCAATATACCGTTTTTTATCACAAAAAATAACCTCGTACTCTTCTATTTACTAGCTTATTAAAAGTAAGTACTTTTAGGTGCAAAAATTTTTCTAAAAAGAGGAAATTTTTTACACAATTTTTAGGGGGGAAAAAGCTATAAAATACCGATAAATAAACTAATATCATTTAAAAAAACTACATTTTATGGGTTTATTGCTAGGATAAATAAAAACTACTTGTTTTATATCCCAAAAACGCTACAGTTTTTGAAGAAAAATAGGGAAAAAAGCCCTTTCAATATACCCTTATATCACAATAAATAACCCTTACTCTTTTTATTTAAAAGCTTAATGTAAAAAAAAGCTTCCCTTTTAGGTGCAAATTATTCCCAAAAAAAAAAATTTTATACTTAATTTGTAGGGAAAAAAGCCCATATATCAATGATAATAGCTAAAAAAAATTGAAAAAACCCCAAAATTTTTAGGGGTTTTTTACAATATGATGAGTTAAAAATAACTTTTAATTTTACAAAAAACGCTACAGTTTTCCCAAAAAACTAAAGAAAAAAAGCAAACAATTACCGTTATATCACAATTTAAAAAAACCTCTTACCTTCTTTTTTAATAGCTTAATGGGAAGGTTTAAACTACTTATAGGTTTCCCAAAAAATTCTAAAAAAAGGTTTTTTGGGTTCAATTTGGGAGGAAAAAAAGCTTTTATATCACTGATAACCTAGCTAAACCCCATTTAAAACCTACTTTTTGGGGTTTTTAGCAATATAAAAAGTAAAACTACTTTTATATAACAATTAAAGCTACAGTTTTGAAGAAAATATGAAAAAAAAACTTCAAATACCGTTATATCACAATAAATAACCTTTACTCTCTATTTAAAAAGCTTAATGAATGTAAATACTTTTAGGTTTCAAATTAAAATTTTAAAAAAAAAGGATTTTACACTTCAATTTTTAAAGGGAAAAAAAGCTATTTCACCGATAAATAGCTAATATCATTGAAAAAAACTACATTTTATGGGGTTTTTAGGGAATATGAAATTAAAATACTTGAAAATACAATAACGCTACAGTTTACAAGAAAACTAAAAAAAACGCTTGCCAAAATACCGTTTTTACACAATAAAAACCCCTTACTGTTTATTTATTAGTTAATGTAATGTAAGCTACTTTTAGGTGCAAATTAAATTTTAAAAAAAAAGGGGATACTTCAATTTTTAGGAAAACACTATTAAACACCCATAAAATTTTTGTAATATCATTTGGAAAAAAACCCACATTTTATGGGGGTTTTTAGCAAATATAAGTTAAAAAATAATTGATATATACAATAACGCTACCGTTTACCCAAAAAACTATGAAAAACGCTTTCAATTTTACCGGTTTTATACAATAAAAAAACCTCTTTCTCTTTTATTTTAAAAGCTTTTTAAAGCTGAACTACTTTTAGGTGCAAATTATTCCCAAAAAAAGGATTTTAACTTCAATTTGTAGGAAAACAGCTTTTATCACTGATAACTAGCTAAAAAAACATTGAAAACAATACATTTTTGGGTTTATAGCCCAAAATAAAAGTAAAACTACTTTTATAAATATAACGCTACGTTTGAAAAAAATATAAAAAAAACTTGCAATATACCGTTAAAAAATTTTTTACAATAAATAACCTCTTAAAATCTTCTATATAAAAAGCTTAAAGAATGGAAGTACTTATAGGGGGGGAAATTTTTTCTAAAAAAAGATTTTATGCTTTTAAATTTTTAGGAAAACGCCCATATATCAAACCGGGGTAAAAAGCTAAATCATTTTAAAAAAAATCATTTTAAAGGGGGTTTTGCAATATGATAAAATTAAAAATACTTTATATATACCAAAAACCTTTCAGTTTAAAAAGAAAATGTGAAAAACGCTTGCAATATACCGTTATAATTTACAATAAAAAAACCTCTTTTCCTTCTATTTATTAGGGTTAAAGTAATTAACTATTTTTAGGTGCAAAATTTTCTTAAAAAAAAAGGTTTGGGTACTTCAATTTTTTAGGAAAAAAGCTATTTTATCAAAAGGGTAAATAGCCCAATATCATTTGGAAAACCTACCCTTTTTAAAGGGTTTTTAAAACAATATGATAAGTAAAAATACTTGGGATGATACAAAAAACGCTTTCTGTTTACAAGAAAAAAAATTGAAAAACGCTTGCAATAAAACCGTTATATACAATAAATAACCTTTTTACTCCCTTTTATTTAAAAGCTTAATGTAAAGTAAGCTACTTTTAGGTTGAAATTATTCTAAAAAAAAAGGATTTTAAAACTTCAATTTTAGGAAAACAAACTAATTTTCATCGGGGTAAATAGCCCAATATCATTAAAAAACACTACCTTTTATGGGTTTTTAGCAAATATAAGGGAAAAATACTTGGGGATATATAAAAAACCCTACGTTTTTGAAAAAAACTATTGAAAAAAACTTGCCCAAAATACCGTTATATCACAATAAAAAAACCTCTTACTCTTCTATTTACAAGCTTAATTAAAAGTAAGCTACTTATAGGTGCAAATTATTCCAAAAAAGGATTTTTTTCCATCAATTTTTGGGAAAAAAAGCTATTTATCACCGATAAATAGTAATACATTGAAAACTTACATTTTTTTGGGGTTTTTAGGGAAAAGGATAAAGTAAAACTACTTTTTAAAATACCCCCAAAACCCCTACAGTTTAGAAGAAACTATGAAAAACCTTGCGGGTATACCGTTTTTTTAAACACAATAAATAACCCCCTTTCTCTTTTATTTAATAGCTTAATGTAATGTAAAATACTTATAGGTGCAAAAAAAAATTTTAAAAAAAAGGATTTAAAACTTCAATTTGTAGGAAAAACCCCTATATATCCCCAAAAAATACTAAAAATCATTTAAAAACCTACAAATTTTTTGGGTTTTTAAACCCAAAAAGATAAATAAAAATTTGTATTATACAAAAAAACCTAAATTTTTTTAAAAAAACTATGAAAAACGAAATTTCAAAAAACCCCTTATATCACAATAAAA
Source organism: Chionoecetes opilio (assembly GCA_016584305.1). Taxonomy (NCBI): domain Eukaryota; kingdom Metazoa; phylum Arthropoda; class Malacostraca; order Decapoda; family Majidae; genus Chionoecetes; species Chionoecetes opilio. Next base: position 14,379 of record JACEEZ010010858.1, on the reverse strand, counting down.
AAAACCCCTTCTCTTTATTTTAAAAGCTTAATGTAATGTAAGCTTCTTATAGGGGTGCAAATTTTTTCTAAAAAAAAAAGGTTTTTTTATTAATTTTTAGGAAAACAGTATATATCATGATAACAAAATAAAAACATTGGAAAAAAAAACTTTCCAAATTTTTGGGGTTTATAGCAATTTTTGATGAGTAAAACTACTTTTTATATATTTCAAAAACGCTACATTTACAAGAAAAAATATGAAAAACGCAAGCAATAATACCGGTTTTTTATCCCCAATAAATAAAACCCCTTATTTTTCTATTTAAAAGCTTTAATTTTTAAGGGAAGCTATTATAGGGGCAAAAATATTCTAAAAAAAGGATTTTTTGCCTTTAATTTGTAGGGGGGAAAAAGCTATATATCAATTTATAATAGCTTTTAAATCATTGAAAACAAATACTTTTATGGGTTTTTTTAACAATATAATAAGTAAAAATACTTTTATATAACAATAAACACTACAGTTTAAAGTCACTATGAAAAAAACTTGCAAAAACCGGGGGGGGGGGGGGGAAACACCAAAAAATAACCTTTTTATCTTTATTTAATAGGGTTAATTTTAATGTTTAAACCCATTTAGGTGCAAATTATTTAAAAAAAACGGGTTTTTATACTTCAATTTTTAAGAAAACAGCTATATAAACACCGATAAAATTTTAATATCATTAAAACACTACAAATTTTTTGAGTTTTTATAGCAATATGTAAGTAAAACTTTCTTGTATATATACAATAACGCTCAGTTTAAAAAGAAAAATATGAAAAAAGCTTGCAAAATACCCTTTTAAACACAATAAAAAACCTCTTTCCTTGATTTTAAAAGCCTTTAAACTAATGTAAGGGTAAATTATAGGTGCAAAAATTTTTCTAAAAAAAAGGGGTTGTATCTTCAATTGGGGAGGAAAACATTTTATATCACCGAAAATTTAAAACTAATATAATGGGAAAAAACTACATTTTTTGGGTTTTTTAGAATAGGATAAGTAAAACTTTCTTGGGAAAATAAAAATAAAAGCTACATTTTATAAGAAACTATGAAAAACGCTTGAAAAATACCGTTTTTAAAAAAACCCCCAATAAAAAACCCCTTAGTCTTCTATTTAAAAGCTTAAAAGTAAAAGTAAGCTACTTATAGGGGCAAAATTCTAAAAAGAGGATTTTTTACTTCAATTTGTAGGAAAACAGTATATACACCGATAAAAGCTTTAATTTTCATTTTAAAAACCCCCTACATTTTTTTGGGTTTATAGCAATATTTTTTAAGTAAAATACTTGTATATTTTAAAAATAACGCTACAGTTTTCAAAAAACTAGGAAAAAAAGCTTTGGAAAAAATTTCCGTTATATCACAATAAAAAAACCTCTTTCTTTCTATTTTTTTAGCTTAATGTAAGGGAAGCTACTTATAGGTGCAAATTTTTTCTAAAAAAAGGTTGATACTTTTAATTTTTAGGGAAAAAAAGCTATATATCAAACCCTTAAAAAGCTATATCCCTTGAAAACACTACAAATTTTTTGGGTTTTTTAGCAAAAATGAAAAATAAAACTACTTGGGGTTTTATCCAAAAACCTTTCAGTTTTTCAAGAAAAATATGAAAAAAAGCTTGCCAAAAAATACCGTTATATCACAATAAAAAACCTCTTAAAATCTTCTATTTTAAAGCCTTTAAAAGTAATTAAGCTAAAATTTTTAAAGGGGCCAAAATTTTCTAAAAAAAAAAAAAAAAAAAAAAAAAAAAAAAAGGATTTTTTTAAATTCAAATTTTTAGGAAAAACCGCTATATATCCCCAAAAAATAGCTTTTCCCATGAAACCTACATTTTAGGGGTTTATCAATAAGATAATAAAACTACTTGTATATATACAAAAACGCAAAAGTTTACAAAAACTATGAAAAACTTGCTTACCTTTATACAATAAATAACCTCTTACTCTTCTATTTAATAGCTTAATTTAATTTAAGCTTCTTATGGGTGAAAATTATTCTAAAAAAAGGTTTTTTATACTTCAATTTGTAGGAAAACAGCTATATATCACCGATAAATAGTAATATCTTGAAAACCTACTTTTTGGGGGTTTATGGGCATAGGTAAGTTAAAAATATTTTGTTATATACAAAAACGTACAGTTTACAAAAAAACATAAAAAACCGCTTGCAAAAAACCTTTTATATCACAATAAAAAAAACCCTCTTACTGTTCTTTTTATTAGTTTTATGTAATGAAAGTACTTATAGGTAAAAATTTAAATTTCAAAAAAAGGGATTGTTACTTCAATTTGTGGAAAACAGTAATATAACCGAAAAATAGTTTAAAAATCTTTTTTTTGAAAAAAACTACATTTTAGGGGTTTATACCCAATAGATAAAAAAACTACTTGTATATATACAATAACGCTACATTTTTCAAGAAACAGGGAAAAAAGTTTGGGCAATTTTCCCGTTATATCCCAATAAATAACCTCTTACTCTTCTATTTTAATTTAAGTTTAAATGAATGTAAGTTTTCTTATGGGTGCAAATTTTTCAAAAAAAAGGTTTTTAAAACTTAAATTTTGGGTAAAAAAACACTATATATCACTGAAAACTACCCTTAAAATCATTGAAAACACTAATTTTGGGGGTTTTATAGCAATAATGATAGAAACTCTTGTATAATAAAATAACGCACATTTAAAAGAAACTATAAAAAACCCGCAAGCAATTTTACCTTTTAATCAAAATAAAAAAATCTTATTTCTTCTTTTTAATGTTTTAATTAATGTAAGCTATTTATAGGGGGCAAAATATTCAAAAAAGAGGATTTTATATTTTCCAATTGTGGGGAAAAACAGTTTATATATCCCAATAAATGCAAATATCATTAAAAACAAAACTTTTTGGGGGGTTTTATAGCAATAGGTTTAGAAAAAATACTTGTATTATAAAATAACGTCGGGTTTCCCAAAAAAACTATAAAAAAACGCAAGCAAATATACCGTTATATAAACAAAAAAAACCCTTTTCCTCTTCTATTTAATATTTAAATGTAATGAAAGCAAACTTATAGGTCCCAAAAATTCTAAAAAGAGGATTTAGTTTCCCAATTTTTGTGGGAAAAAACAGCTTAGTCACTGATACTACTAAACTCATTGAAAAACAATTTTTTAAAGGGTTTTAGAAAATAGGGATAATTTAAAAATACTTGTAATTAAAAAAACGCTACTTTTACAAAAAAATTTAGGGAAAAACGTTTTGCAATATACCTTTATATCACAATAAAAACCTCTTACTGTTCTATTTTTTAGCTTAATGTAATGTAACTACTTATGGTGAAAAATTATTCAAAAAAAAGGATTGTTAACTCAATTTGTAGGAAAACAGCTATATTCCCCCGGAAAAATAGCTAATATCATTGAAAACACAAATTTTTAGGGGTTTATAGCAATAGGAAAAGGGAAAACTACTTGTAATTTAAAATAACGTTTATTTTTTTACAAAAAAACTATAAAAAAAACGCTTGCAATATTACCTTTATATCAAAAAAAATAACCTCTTGCTCTTCTTTTTAAATAGCTTTTTTTAATGTAAGCTATTTTAGGTGCAAATTATTCAAAAAAAAAGGATTTTATATTGGGAATTTGTAGGAAAAAAAGCTATAAAATCACTGATAACTACAAAAAATCTTTGAAAACAATACTTTTTTAGGGGTTTATAGAAAGATAAAAAGTAAAACTTTTGTATATATTAATAACCTACAGTTTAGAAAAAACCCTAAAAAAAAGTTTGAAAATTAACCGTTATATCAAAATTAAAAAAATCTTACTCTTCTATATAATAGTTTAAATGTAATGTAAGCTATTTAAAGGGGTGAAAAATTAAATTTTTAAAAAGAAAAATTTTATGCTTAAATTTGAAAGGAAAAAAACAGCTAATATCACCGTAAAATTTAATATCATTGAAAACACTCCCATATTAGGGGTTTTTTTAGCAATATGAAAAGGGTAAAAAAAACTTGTATATATACAATAACGCTACATTTTACAAGAAACTGGAAAAACGTTTTGCAAAAAATACCTTTATATCACAATAAAAAACCCCAAAAACTCTTCTTTTTAAATGGGCTTTGAAATGAAATTACTTATGGGTTTGAAATTATTAAAAAAGGGAGGATTTTATACTTAAATTTTGTAGGAAAAAGTTTATATACCATCGATAAACACTAATATCTTTTAAAAACCACATTTTATGGGTTTATAGAAAGATGAAAAGAAAAAACTATTGTATATATACAAAAACCGCTACTTTTAGAAAAAACTATAAAAAAAGCTTGAAATATACCTTTTATATCACAATAAATTCCTCTTACTCTTCTATTTACTACTAATGAAAATGTAAGCACTTATAGGTGCAAATTTTTTCTAAAAAGAGGATTTTACCAAAATTTTTGTGGAAAAAACAGCTATTATCCCCCGATAAATACTAATTTTCTTTAAAAAACACTACTTTTTAAAGGGGTTTATAGCAAAGGATAAGAAAAAACTACTTGTATATATCCCAATTTAACGCTACATTTTTAGCAGAAACTATGAAAAACGCTTGCAATTCCCGGGTTATATCACAATAAAAAACCTTTTACTTTTCTTTTTAATATTAATGAAATTTTAAGTATTTAAAGGTGAAAATTTTATTTTTAAAAAGGTTTTTAACTTAAATTTGTAGGAAAACCCCCTATATCTCACCAATAAATAGCTAATATAATTAAAAAACACTACATTTTATGGGTTTATAGCAAAAAGAAAAGGTAAAATACTTGTTAAAACAAAAAACCGTTTACAGTTTACAAAAATTTGGGGAAAAACGATTGAAATATCCCGTTTATCACAAAAAAAACCCTCTTACTCTTCTTTTTAAAAATAGAAAATTAAATTTAAGCTTCTTAAAAGGTGAAAATTTTTAAAAAAAAAAAAGGGAAATTTTTTTAAATTTAAATTTGTAGGAAAACAGTATTATCACTGATAACTAGCTAAAAAATTTGAAAAACACTACTTTTTGGGGGGTTTATAGCAATATGATGGAAAAAACTATTTGAAATTATAAATAACGCTACTTTTACAAAAAACATGAAAACGCAAGCAATTTTACCTTTTTATTTTCACAATAAATAACCTTTTAAACTTTTCCCTATTTATAGCTTAATTTTAATGTAAGCTACTTATGGGTTTGCAAAATTTTCTAAAAAAGGTTTTAAAAGCTTCAATTTGTAGGAAAACAGCTTTTATACCCCTATAAACTAGCTAAACTCTTTGAAAACATACAATTTTTAGGTTTATAGCAATAAATAAGTAAAACTCTTGTATATATACAATAACGCACTTTTTTAGAAGAAACTATGAAAAACGCTTGCAATATACCGTTATATCACAATAAATAACCTCTTACTCTTCTATTTAATAGCTTAATGTAATGTAAGCTATATATCACCGATAAATAGCTAATATCATTGAAAACTCTACATTCTATGGGTTTATAGCAATAGGATAAGTAAAACTACTTGTATATATACAATACCGCTACAGTTTAGAAGAAACTATGAAAAACGCTTGCAATATACCGTTATATCACAATAAATAACCTCTTACTCTTCTATTTAATAGCTTAATGTAATGTAAGCTACTTATAGGTGCAAATTATTCTAAAAAGAGGATTTTATACTTCAATTTGTAGGAAAACCGCTATATATCACCAATAAATAGCTAATATCATTGAAAACACTACATTTTATGGGTTTATAGCAATAAGATAAGTAAAACTACTTGTATATATACAATAACGCTACAGTTTACAAGAAACTATGAAAAACGATTGCAATATACCGTTATATCACAATAAATAACCTCTTACTCTTCTATTTAATAGCTTAATGTAATGTAAGCTTCTTATAGGTGAAAATTATTCTAAAAAAAGGATTTATACTTCAATTTGTAGGAAAACAGCTATATATCACTGATAACTACTAAAATCATTGAAAACACTACATTTTAGGGGTTTATAGCAATATGATAAGTAAAACTACTTGTATATATACAATAACGCTACAGTTTACAAGAAACTATGAAAAACGCAAGCAATATACCGTTATATCACAATAAATAACCTCTTAGTCTTCGATTTAATAGCTTAATCTAATGTAAGCTACTTATAGGTGCAAATTATTCTAAAAAAAGGATTGTATACTTCAATTGGTAGGAAAACAGCTATATATCACCGATAATAGCTAAAATAATTGAAAACACTACATTTTATATGGGTTTATAGCAATAGGATAAGTAAAACTACTTGTATATATACAATAACGCTACATTTTATAAGAAACTATGAAAAACGCTTGCAATATACCGTTATATCACAATAAATAACCTCTTAGTCTTCTATTTAATAGCTTAATGTAATGTAAGCTCCTTATAGGTGCAAATTATTCGATCAATAGGATTTTATCATCATTTGTAGAAAACATCTATATATCACCGTAAATAGCTATATCTTGAAACACTACATTTATGGTTTATAGCAATAGGATAAGTAAACTACTTGTATATCTACAATAACGCCTACAGTTTAGAAAAATAGGAAAAACGCTTGCATATACCCTTATATCACAATAAATAACCTCTTACTCTTCGTTTATAGCTTAATGTATGTAAGCTTCTCGATAGGTGCAAATTATTCCGAAAAAAAGGATTTTCTACTTCACAATTTGTAGGAAACAGCTATTAGCACTTTTAACTAGCTAAAATCATTGAAACACTCTTTTAGGGGTTTTAGCAATATGATGAGTAAAACTACTTGTATAATATACACTCACTCTACAGTTTACAAGAACTATGAAAAACATAGCAATATACCGTTTATATCACAATAATAACCTCTTACCTTCTATTTAATAGCTTAATGTTATGTAAGCTACTTAAGTGCAAATATTCTAAAAAGAGGATTTTATTCTTCATTTGTAGGAAACAGCTATATATCACTGATAACTAGCCAAACCTCATTGAAAACACTACCTTTTAAGTGGTTTATAGCATGGATGATAAGTTAAAATACTTGTATTATACAATACGCTCGTTTACAAGAAACTATGAAACGCTTGCAATCTACCGTTATATCACCATAAATAACCTCTTACCTGTTCTATTTATTAGCTTATGTAATGTAAGCTACTTATAGGTGCAAATTATTCTAAAAAAAGGATTGTATCCTTCAATTTGTAGAAACGCTATATATCACCGAATAATAGCTAATATCCTTGACACTACATTTTATGGGTTTAATAGCAATATGATAAGTAAACTACTTGTATATATACAATACGCTACAGTTTTACCAAGAAAACTATGAAAAACGCCTTGCAATATACAGTTATATCAAATAAATAACCTCTTGCTCTTCTATTTAATTAGCTTTATGTAATGTAAGCTACTTTTTAGTTGCAAATTATTCTAAAGAGATTTTATACTTGAATTTGTAGAAAACAGCTTATATATCACTGATACCTACTAGCCTAAATCTTGAAAACAATCCTTTTATGGTTTATAGTAAAGATAATAAGTAAAACTACTTGTATATATATAATAAACGCTACAGTTTTTAGAATAAACTATAAAAAGCTTGCAATATACCGTTATATCACATACAACCTCTCACTCCTTCTATATATACTTAATGTGATTTAAGCTACTTATAGGTGCAAATTATTCTAAAAAGAAGATTTATGCTTCAATTTTGTAGGAAACAGCTGATAATCTCACCGATAAATAGCTAAATAGCATTGCAAACACTACTTTTAATGGGTTTATAGCAAATATGAATACGTAAAACTACTTGTATATTATACAATACGCTACATTTACAAGAACTGTGAAACGGCCTTGCAATATACACGTTTATATCACAATAAATAACCTCTTACTCTTCTATTTATTAAGCTTATTAATGTAAGCTACTTATAGGTGCAAATTATTCTAAAAAAAGGAATTTGGATAACTTTCATTTGTTAGGAAAAACAGCTATATAGCCCCGTAAAATAGCTATATCATTGAAAACACTACTTTTTATGGGTTTATAGCAATATGATAAGTAAACTACTTGTATGTATACAATAACGCTACTGTTTACAAGGAAAAAAAAAAACCCTAAAAACAAATTTTGAAAAAACTCTTGCATATCCGTTATTCACAATAAATAACCTACTTACTCTTCTATTTATAGCTTAATGTAATTAGCCTACTATAGGTTGAGATTATTCTAAAAGAGGATTTTATAACTTCAATTTGTAGGAACATCTATATATCAGACGATATAAGCTAAATATCACATTAAAAACACTACATTTTAGGGTTTTGATAGCATATGATAAGTAAAAAAACTCTTGTATAATACAATACGCTACAGTTTTAGAAGAAACTAATGAAAAAAGCTTGCAAATATTACGCGTTATATACATAAATAACCTCTTACTCTTCTATTTACTAGCTTAATGTAATGTAGCTACTTATAGGTTGCAAATTATCTAAAAAGAGGATTTTATCTCATCAATTTGTTAGGAAAACCAGCTATATACCCCGAAATAGCTATATCATGAAAACACTCACTAACATTTTATGGGTTTATAGCAATAGGATAATTAAAACTCGTACTTGTATATATACATATAACGCTACGTTTTAGAAGAACTATGAAAAACGCTTGCAATATACCGTTTATATCACAATAAATACCTCTTACTCCTTCTATTTAATGCTTAAGTAATGTTAAGCTACTTCTAGGTGCAAATTATTCTAAAAGAGTATTATACTTCATTTGTAGGAAACCGCTATATATCACAAATAAAGCTAATATCAATTGGACAACACTACATTTTATGGGTTTTATGCAATAAGATAAAGTAAAACTACTTGTACATATACAATAAACGCTACAGTTTACAAGAAAATATGAACACATTGCAATATAACCGTTATATCACAATAAATAACCTCTTACTCTTCTATTTAATAGCTAATGTAATTTTAAGCTTTTTATATGGTGCAAATTATTCTATCAAAAAAAGGATTTTATACTTCTTTGTAGGACAACAGCTATATATCACGATAACTAGCTAAAATCATTGAAACACTAACATTTTGGGGTTTTATAGCAATATGATGATTAAACTACTTGTATATATACAATAACGCTACAGTTTACAAGAACTATGAAAACGCAAGCATATACCGTTATATCACAATAAATAACCTCTTACTCTTCTATTATAAGCTTAAGTATGTAAGCTACTTATCGGTGCAAATATCTAAAAGGTATTTATGCTTCAATTTGTAGGAAAACAGCGATATATTCACTGATAACTAGCTTAAACTCCTTGAAAACACTACATTTTATGGGTTTATAGCAATATATAAGTAAACTACTTGTATATTATACAATAACGCTACAGTTTAGAATCACTAGGAAAACCACTTGCAATATTACCTTATAATCACCATAAATAACCTCCTTACTCTTTCTATTTAATGCTTAATGTATGTAAGCTACTTATCGGTGGCAAATTATTCTAAAAGGGGATTTTATACTTTCAATTTGTAGAAACAGCTATAATATCCCTATAAATTGCTAATATCATTGAAAACCTACATTTTCAATGAGTTTAAAGCAATATGATAAGTAAAACTACTTGTATATATACATAACGCTACAGTTTACAATAAACTAATGAAAAATGCTTGCAATATACCGTTATATCACAATAAATAACCTCTTGCTCTTCTATTAATATCTTAATGTAATGTACTACTTATAGGTGCAAATTATTCTAAAAGAGGATTTTATCTTCAATTTGTAGGTAAACAGCTATATATCACTGATAACTAGCTAAATTCATTGAAAACACTACATTTTATTGGTTTATAGCAATATAATAAGTAAAACTACTTGTATATATACAATAACGCTACAGTTTACAAGAAACCTATGAAAAACGCTTGCATATACCGTTATATCACAATACATAACCTCTTAACTCTTCTATTTAATAGCTTAATCTAATGGTAAGCTACTTATAGGTGCAAATTATTCTAAAAAAAAAGTGATTGTACTACTTCAATTGGTAGGAAACGCTATATATCACCGATAAATAGGCTAATATAATTGACAACACTAATTTTATATGGTTTTAGGCAATAGGATAATTAAACCTACGTTGTTATATACAAATAACGCTACTTTTATAAGAAACTATGAAAACGCTTGCATATACCGTTATATCAAAATAAATAACCTCCTAATCCTTCTATTTATAGCTTAATGTAATGTAAGCTACTTATAGGTGCAATTATATTCTACAAAAGGATTTTTATACTTTCAAGTTTGTAGGAAAACAGCTATATATCACCGATAACTAGCTATATCATTAAAAGAACACATTTTTGAGGTATAAAGCATTTCATCAGGTAAATTCCTTCTATTTATGATATAAGCCTACAATTAAGAAAGAAACTATGAAAAACAACGTTATATACAAGTATCGCAATAATAGTCTCAACTCCTATTATAAGCTTACAGTAGTTAAATTAGCATTTCCTAAACGAACAATCTATAATTCCACATTTTGAATTTCTCTACTCAAAACAGGCTGATAATGTCAATTTCGACATTTTTTTAGCCCTTCAAAAATACATTAAACACTTGAAAACGTTGTTTTTAGGAATAAATTGATACATAATTTCATGAAAATACATATTTTAAGCTCATAGTATTGTAAAATATAGTTGTGTAAAAATTGCGGAATAAAAAATGTCACATTTCGACATTTTTTAGACTTTCAAAAATACATTCAACCACTTGAAAAAAAACGTTTTTTTAAGATTAAATTGATACCCGAATTTCAATGAAACTACATATTTTTAGCTCATAACATTGGTAAAATATAGTAGTGTAAAAGTGCTGAATAATGTCAAATTTTCGACTTATTTAAGCCTCCAAAAGAGTATAAAATACTTGAAAAAACATTGTTTTTAAATTAAAAGTGATATCTAAATTTCATGAACAAATGCATATTTTTTAGCTATTAATTTTTGTAAAATTAGTTGTAGCAAATATAAAAAGCATTTAGCTACGATATAAGAAATAACTCAATTTGTAGAAAAAACACTCCTCACTGATAACATCTAAATAATTGAAAACACTACATTTTATGTGTTTTATAGCAATATTATAGTAAAACTTACTTGTATATTTACAAAACGCTACAGCAAGTTTACAAAGAACTATGAAAAACGATTGCAATATACCGTTATCTCAAAATAAAAACCTCTACTCTTTTATTTAATAGAATTCATGTAATGTAGCTACTTATAGGGCAAATTATTCAAAAAGAGGATTTTATACTGCATTTTGTAGAAAACAAGCTATATATCACCGTGATAAATAGCTAATATCATTGAAAACACTACTTTTAAGTTTATAGCAATGATAAGTTAAAAATACTTGGATATATACAATAAACGCTACGTTTACAAGAAACTAGAAAAACCGCTTGCAATAATCCGTTATATCACAATAAATAACCTCTTACTCTTCTATTTATTAGCTTAATGTAATGTAAGCTACTTATAGGTGCAAATTATTCTAAAAAAAGGATTGGATACTTCAATTTGTAGGAAAACAGCTATATATCACCGATAAATAGCTAATATCATTGAAAACACTACATTTTATGGGTTTATAGCAATATGATAAGTAAAACTACTTGTATGTATACAATAACGCTACTGTTTACAAGAAACTATGAAAAACGCTTGCAATATACCGTTATATCACAATAAATAACCTCTTACTCTTCTATTTAATAGCTTAATGTAATGTAAGCTACTTATAGGTTGAAATTATTCTAAAAAGAGGATTTTATACTTCAATTTGTAGGAAAACAGCTATATATCATCGATAAATAGCTAATATCATTAAAAACACTACATTTTATGGGTTTATAGCAATATGATAAGTAAAACTACTTGTATATATACAATAACGCTACAGTTTAGAAGAAACTATGAAAAAAGCTTGCAATATACCGTTATATCACAATAAATAACCTCTTACTCTTCTATTTACAAGCTTAATGTAATGTAAGCTACTTATAGGTGCAAATTATTCCAAAAAGAGGATTTTATCCATCAATTTGTAGGAAAACAGCTATATATCACCGATAAATAGCTAATATCATTGAAAACTCTACTTTTATGGGTTTATAGCAATAGGATAAGTAAACTACTTGTTAAATATATCAATACCGCTACAGTTTGAGAAGAAACTATGAAAAACGCTTGCAATATACCGTTATATCACAATAAATAACCTCTTACTCTTCTATTTAATAGCTTAATGTAATGTAAGCTACTTATAGGTGCAAATTATTCTAAAAAGAGGATTTTATACTTCAATTTGTAAGAAAACCGCTATATATCACCAATAAATAGCTAATATCAATTGAAAACACTACATTTTATGGGTTTATAGCAATAAGATAAGTAAAACTACTTGTATATATACAATAACGCTACAGTTTACAAGAAACTATGAAAACGATTGCATATACCTTTTATATCACATATAATAACCTCTTACTCTTCTATTTAATAGCTTAATGTAATGTAAGCTTCTTATAGGTGCAAATTATTCTAAAAAAAGGATTTTATACTTCAATTTGTAGGACAAAACAGCTATATATCACTGATAACTAGCTAAAATCATTGAAAACACTACATTTTAGGGGTTTATAGCAATATGATGAGTAAACTACTTGTATATATACAATAACGCTACAGTTTACAAGAAACTATGAAAAACGCAAGCAATATAACCGTTATATCACAATTAAATAACCTTTAGTCTTCTATTTAATAGCTTAATGTAATGTAACTACTTATGGGTGCAAAATATTCTAAAAAGAGGATTTATGCTTCAATTTGTAGGAAAACAGCTATATATCACTGATAACTAGTTTAAACTCATTGAAAACACTACATTTTATGGGTTTATAGCATATAATAAGTAAAACTACATGTATATATACAATAACGCTACAGTTTAGAAGTCACTATGAAAAACACTTGCAATATACCTTTTATATCACAATAATAACCTCTTACTCTTCATTTAATAGCTTAATGTAATGTAAGTTACTTATAGGTGCAAATTATTCTAAAAAGGGATTTTAATACTTCAATTTGTAAGAAAACAGCTATATATCACCGATAAATTGCTAATATCATTGAAAACACTACATTTTATGAGTTTATAGCATATGATAAGTAAAACTACTTGTATATATACAATAACGCTACAGTTTACAAGAAACTATGAAAAACGTTTTGCAATATAGCGTTATATCACAATAATAACCTCTTGCTCTTCTATTTAATAGCTTTATGTAATGTAAGCTACTTTTAGGTGCAAATTATTCTAAAAGGGGATTTATACTTGAATTTGTAGGAAACAGCTATATATCACTGATAACTAGCTAAAATCATTGAAAACAATACATTTTATGGGTTTATAGCAAGATAATAAGTAAAACTACTTTTTATATATAATAACGCTACAGTTTAGAAGAAACTATAAAAAAAGCTTGCAATATACCGTTTTATATCACAATAAATAACCTCTTACTCTTCTATATAATAGCTTAATGTAATGTAAGCTACTTATAGGTGCAAATTATTCTAAAAGAGATTTTATGCTTCAATTTGTAGGAAACAGCTATCTATCACCGATAAATAGCTAATATCATTGAAAACACTACATTTTATGGGTTTATAGCAATATGATAAGTAAACTACTTGTATATATACAATAACGCTACAGTTTACAAGAAACTGTGAAAAACGCTTGCAATATACCGTTATATCACAAAAAATAACCTCTTACTCTTCTATTTATTAGCTTAATGTAATGTAAGCTACTTATAGGTGCAATTATTCTAAAAAAAGGATTGATACTTCAATTTGTAGGAAAACAGCTATATATCACCGATAATAGCTAATATCATTGAAAACACTACATTTTATGGGTTTATGCAATATGATAAGTAAACTACTTGTATGTATACAATACGCTACTGTTTACAAGAAACTATGAAAAACGCTTGCAATATACCGTTATATCACAATAAATAACCTCTTACTCTTCTATTATAGACTTAATGTAATGTAAGCTACTATAGGTTTGAAATATTCGAAAAGAGGATTTTATACTTCAATTGTAGGAAACAGCTATATATCAGATAATAGCTATTTAAAAACATTTTTA
>JACEEZ010010857.1:0-60169 GCA_016584305.1 Chionoecetes opilio | reverse complement strand
AAACCTACTACACTACTACTACTACTAACTACTACTACAACCCTTTTAAACCTATTACTACTCTACCTCACTACTACTCTACTACTACTACTACCACTAATACTACTACTACTACTACTACTACTACTCCACTACTACTACTACTACCACTACTACTACTACTACCACTACTACAAACCTCTACTACTACTACTACTAATACTACTATATAAATATATCAAGCTTCCCTTTTGTATGGGATCCAGTAGAACAGTAATCCTGGGAAAACATTTTTACACTGAGCGAAATGCGTCCGCACGCTATGGAGATGTAGGCCAGACTGGCCGCCCGGAGAATGACGTATAATTTTCTGAGCGGCCGAGGAGGCAGGCCTGTAGATTTAGGCGGCCTTGCAAAAGCCCGGTTTCCCACCTTCCCGCTTTGAACGGCCGCCATACAACAACAAAGACGCCCAACAATGACGTCACAACAAAGTCTACCGCACCGCCGTACCGCTGTTCGGCCGCCGTACAAATTTAAATTCAAGTCATCTCTCCCGCTCGGCGGTGTCCGCTCGAGTGGATTGCCAACTGTGCCCAGTTACCCAAAAATACCACTCAAGCGGTGATGATGTGACGTCATTGTTGTTTTTTGGGGGCGGCCGTACAAGCGGGAAGGTGGGAACCGGGCTTAAGACGAGTAATGACGTCATCAAGCTCATCATCAGTCACCAGCCAATGACAAACAGTTTTTAAAACTTCTCGACCAATCACAAGTCAGCGAGACATATTTCCGGGCAAGAATGGCATGCCAGACTGCCTCTCCCCGCCTTCTGTCCCCGTCATCTCAAACTAATTCTCGTTTTATTTGGAATGCTTTGCTTTTTTAAGGATTTTTTAAATGTATCAGATAGTAAGATATATAAGTAAGAAGCCTGTGTTCTAGTGTTTTGGTGGTAGAAGGGTGTTATGTGGGTTAAAATAGTGAATATTTGTTATAGGGCGGCCCCGCGGCAAGAATTTCTCCGTCACTCACTGCCTCGCCAGCAGTCACCTCATCATAACATCTTTAAATCACCCTTATTTAAGGTGACACACGGTGCTACATTGATTTAGAAAATGGCACGTGTATATAACTCTCACCATAATCACTAACTTGTATAATAACGAGTATAAGACGTTTAAGCCTGCCCAAACCTAACGTGGCGGAGGAGGGAGGCGCCCCCCCCGCCTCTCAAAATTTTTTGAGTCAAAACCCGCCGTCATCCGCCTCACCTGTGCCTTCCTAAAGAAGACAGTCAGCTCCTACGCCTGTGATGGGCCCATAGATATCACCAGGGATCATAGGATTCCTCAAGGGTTTCTCGCACCTCTACTAAATATTACCAAAGACATCTATCTCCCTTGGTGTTGATATCCACCTCACGGGCTTCATGCTGCTGCCGAAGGCCGCGCTGCCAGACGTGGATGAGATCCTTGCTTTTTTTTTCCCATCTCTACTCATATATATGACTAATATCCATCAAATGCAATCATATGTCTACATTCACCTAGTGAAATGATATTTCATAGCATACCAGCAATAATAGCGAGCCTGGAGACTTCCTACCTCAGCTAATACCGGTCTCGAGCAGTCGTGGGCCATTTCCTGCACGTTTCAACCAAACCTACGACTTTTTCCGCGCTGTGGGTTCCTGTTACGACCGACGTCGGACTTCCGACCAAAAAAAGGTCAAAGTGTTTTTGTGGCTTCTCCCCTGGTGTCATTACTGACCCATCCCCCTTGTCAGCGTAGAAACCGGGAACGGTAGGGGCTGTAGGCCTGCTGAGGGGGATGTGAAGCATTTGCAGGTGTCCTCGGGGCCGATGACAGTGACGTCGGGGCCTGGTAACATCTGGAGCCTTGAGTATACTCGCCGTGCACCAGGTGAACGCAGACGGAGGTGGGAGTCTTGGCACTGGAAGGTGAGACATCTGATGCTACACAGTTCTGTTTTTTACGCCGTGAGGTAGGTGATAACGCGCCACCCTGGCCATCGTGGCTAGGCGTTTTTGCGGCAGAACTTGTCGTAGTGGCCAGTCCTGGTCCAGAGGGGGGCATTGGGCTGTCTTGGTGGGACACTTGTCAGTCCCCGCCGAATGACCTTGACGGCCGCGGGGTTGTACAAGACGCAGCCCCTGGCCGGACACTTTTGGGCCATGACGCCGCGTGCAGGATTGGCAGGGATGGACAGGGCTGGGAACCACTGTTCTACGTTGAGTCTTCAAGCGCTGACCTGAAGCTGGCTGTTGAGGTCTTGTCGTTTCGCCTGCCTTTCTTGTGGGAGACATGACGCAAACTGGCTTGAAGACGAGTATATAGCGGAGGCTGTATGGCGGGTGGCTTCGATGGAACGGCAACAGGTGCCACGTCTTGAAGAGAAGCGCCCCGTGTCTAGGGAGATAAGGTGTTGAATCAGCTCTTCATCTTACACACCCATCACAGAACCATTTTCATTGGATCTCTGCGCACGTCATAGCGTTACCCCGTACAAAAAGTCGACCTCTGCCAGTTCTTCAGGCGTTACGAAGAAATCGGAATGACTCGCCGTCGCCTGCTTACAACACAGGAGTTTTTCGACGGCGTGTGCTTCTTTCGTTGACTCTTGATGTGGGACTGTAGGGGGTCCCCCAAGACCTCTGTCACAGTCAAGGAAGTGTCAATGCATCCCTAGGGTATGTTCTAGGATCCTTTGTACGTCAGTGACACAGCCCATCGGCAGCTGGATGAGTTTCTTTATGTCTGGCAGCCTTTTTTGAATCCAGCATGGTGGAGAAATCTTTTCCCACAGACGACGCCACTGCCGGAAAACTTGGAAGGAAGAAACAGCCAGCACGTCGGTGGACTGTGGGCCCCCATGCTTGCCAGCGGAAGTCCCCGACGGCGGGCGTGGCAGCCACAGGAGAAGCGGCGAACGGGGGTGGTTGTCGTAGGAGCCGCGACCGTGGGTAATGCGCCGCTCGCACCGGCTTCGTGGAAAGCTGGAGGTGAAGGAATGTCCCGCGCGCTGGCCGCAGACTGTGGTCTGTGCGGAGGAACTAAAGTGTGACAATACTTGAAGCCGTGAATCCTCCTCCTTTTCTCCTGGCCTCGTTGTCACGTAATCGTCTCTCCTCATCACGCTGACACTTCCCCCTCTTCGTCCTGTGCGTCGATTATATCAGCTGATAACCGGGACTCCTCCAAATAGCGAATCAAACTTGATATCGCGTCCCCCGGTTACGGGGATGAATGTGTTTGGTTTAGTGGTTAAAAGGGTGGGGAAGCGATTTCCTCTTCGTCTCCTCCGAGCCGCATGCCGCAGGTGACAAAACGGGAATGACATTTTAAAAGGAGACGCTAATTGAAAAGATAACCACCGTACGTGGAATTCAAAAACACAGGGGAATGTGGTTTTGTGTGAAAGTGTGTGGCGTTGGAGGGGGCGGGTGAGAAGGGGATGTCTCTAGCCGCCCGCACCTGGTTTCAAGGTCAACCCGTACCAAAGCATCGTCCGATGAACCTTCTTCTTCTTCTTTCTAGGTGGGGAGCTAAACCACGGTTTTCAGTCGCAGTTCAAGCCTATTTTCCGGCTGGCTCCCTGGGTTTTGTAGGATTAGGCCCTAACTCTCTGCTCTTTTTACCCAACCCTTTTTTCTAGAAATATTTTAAACCCCTTCAATGATTCTTCTATTGGTGTCCTGTACCCTACTAAAACCTAAAAGAAATTCCATTATCCCATCTATTTTTCCCCTCTGCCACTCTATCCCCACTGACCCACGCCTCCTCCCGTGCCACTATTGCTATAAGCCGCTCTCTTTCCTCATCATACCTTGGACACATTAATACCAGGTGATCTACAGTTTCATCTAGTCTCCCCTACACATTTGACATACCTTGCTTCCTTCGTTTGCCCATCTATATGTTCTACTATTGACCTCCAGAGATTTTGTCCTTGCTTTAAATAATAAACCACTTCCCAAGCTACCATCATAAAAGACCTCACACTTTGGTGTGGTCTTCCCCTTGTACCAATTCAGAGAACTCTTACCCTCCATCCTCTGTCTCCACATCTCCCTGCCCTGCCTCTGAACTTGGTCATTCAACCTTTCGCTTTAACTCCCCCTCACTAACTGGTGTATCCTATCTGTGAAACCCTGTAACCCACACTTCCTCTCCCACCGTCTGCTTGATCTACCCCATTTACTACTCTTCCTATCCACTCATAAACTTTTCGAGCCCACCTTTTTTCATCCATTTTTCTAAAGCCTGATTTTGTAATTAAGCACGGGACTTTCCTATTCTCTTCCGCAAAGGTACTCCACCCTGCCTCTCCCCTGATCGCCTCCACTGCTACATACCTGTTTTGCCTCTAGTGCAAGTCTACCTACCCTGTTCTGTACTACCTCTAACTTGTCCAGCTCTCCAAACCGTCCACCTCATACACTCTGCCCCATACATGAGGCTCGGTACTGCCATGCCTTTCCACAACCCTCTTACTAACCTCATACCTGTTTGCCCTACATCTTGCTACACTCCCAAAGGCCTTCCCACCCACTGATTTGCTTTTCCTATTTTATCCTGTTTCGTCCTATCTGCTCCCTTCCCCATCTACCGTGATACCTAGGTATTTATATGACTCGGTGCGCCCTATCCTCCGGTCTCCCATTTCCCAACTCCTACCCTCATCTGCTGCCTCTCCATTTATAACCAGCCCCTGACTTTTCTCACTGTTAAATTTCTCCCAAAATCCCTCCATACTGTGCGACTATATTAGCATCTCCTGAAGTTCTCCACTTCCTCACTCATGACAACTATGTCGTCAGCATATAGTAAACTGCTCAACTTTTCCCCCCCAACCCTTATCCCATAGCCCAATTTCTCAACCTAATTGCTAATACTCTGTATATAACCCAAAAAAGTAACGGTGATAACACGCACCCGCCTAACCCCTCTTCGACTACCAAACCCCTCTGTCCCCTATGTCCCCAAGCCTGTACACTGCCCGTGTGTCCTCATACATACTATCTATTATGCTGACCCATTCTGTCACTAATCCCAATTCTAGACAGTAGTCTACAAAGCAAACCCCTATTGACCCTATCATAAGCCTTTTCAATGTCAAGGAATGCAAGGTAAATTCTTCCCACCCATCCTATTCATTTTTCTATCACTGAACTAACTACAACATGTTGTCCTCACCCCTCCTATCCCTGCGAAAGCCTTCTGTTTCCCCCCCCATTACTCTATTTCTCTCACAACATTCACTAATCCTACCATTTAGTAAACCCCCTGAAAATCTTTCCCACCGTATCCATTACTGCTA
Source organism: Chionoecetes opilio (assembly GCA_016584305.1). Classification (NCBI taxonomy): domain Eukaryota; kingdom Metazoa; phylum Arthropoda; class Malacostraca; order Decapoda; family Majidae; genus Chionoecetes; species Chionoecetes opilio. The sequence continues at coordinate 54,846 of JACEEZ010010857.1, read as the reverse complement.
TTGGTCGGTAATTTTTCAAGAGCTTTCTACTTTTGTGACCTCCCTTGTGTAAAAGAGTAACCCTACCCTCATTCCATTTCCTTGGGACTCTCTTATCCTGCCAAAACTGCCTAAAAGCCTATACAACCCATCCACCATACCCTCACCCCCCTTTTTTATACATTTCGTTTTGGTATACCATCCCTGCCTGCTGCTTTCCTATTTTTCAGCTTTTTTAAGTAAATCCTTATTTCTTCCTTACTGAAATGTTCATCCATTCCCTCATCTATCTTCCTTTTACTTCCTATATTTACTTCACCTAATTCTACCTGCTCAGTCATGCCCCCCACCTCCTCCCAAAAATTCTTTGTCTCCCTCCCTTAATACTCTCAGGTCCTTTCCCACTTCGTCTCCCACTAAAATTTCATCTACGCACGGTTGCTCCCCGTCTTCCTCTCCTCTAAGAAAAGTATACCAATCCCACCCCCTTCCTCACCCTTCTCCCTTAGTTCCTCTACAATTTCCCTCTCCATGTTTGCCCTAGCCTTCCTAATAAGCGCTTTTACTTCTCTCTGTTTTTTCTTATACCTATCCCATGCCTCCTCATATTCTAACCTTCCTCTATCTCCATCTACTTCCTTTTCGAGTCTCTTTCGTGCCCTGTTCTGCTCCTTTCTTTTCCTTCCTCGCCCTCTTAAACTCACTATTCCACCACCTATTGCACTTTTTTCCCCGGCTCCTTTTCTTCACTTTACCCATCCTCTTCCTAGCTATTCCCTCTATTGTCTCCACAGACTCTGGTTTTTTTCATCCACCCCCCTTTCCTCCTTCCCAACTACCTGTTTTCAAGTCCCTCCTAAAATTTTCCCCAATTTGCCTGTCTAATGTCCCATCTTTGTTGTGCATTTTTCTCCTTTTCATTCTCCCTTTGTTTTTTACTTGTATATTTAAGACTATCATGTTGTGGTCACTATTTATATCTACCAGACCCTCCTCACTATCCACTAATCCTTCACCATCTTCCTGGCCCTTTTCTTTACTAGCACATAATCTATAGCTGATTCCCTCCCTCTCTCTGCCCATGTTTACTCTACCCTCTGCCATTGTCGTATTTAGGATTTCTAACTCGTTGGCCTCAACAAAATTTAAGAGTAGTATCCCATTCCCATGGACCTCCTCCCCTAGTATACCTATGTGTCCCATTCATGTCCCCCATAACTATTATCTGTTCCTGTCTGTGTTCTGGGTAATAATCTACTAATCTTGTTATATTTCCTTTCATTTTCTATACTAGCCCCTCTCCCTTCAACGGGCATATAGCAGACTACTAAGATGATCGTCCCCTTTTTCTCCTCTTCTTTGTACTCTAATCTAGCAGCAAAAAAATCTTCGCTTGCCTCACAGGTTCCTACATCTAGCTCCTCAACATCTATACCTGCATCCTCCCTGACAATAACACCCACCCCGCCCCCTTTTCTAGATTTTTGCTTCTACCCTTTTTTTTTAAAGGGTGATACCCCTCTGTTCTTACTTTATCCTCTCCCTAAGGTGGGATTCCGTGACGCCTACTACATCAAACCCATTCCTTAATTCCCCGGAAATGTCCTCTAATTTGCCTACCCCCCAACCCCTGACATTAATGCATCCAAATCGCATAGAGTTTCTAACTTTCGAACAACCAACGGAGCCCCGGTACAAAAAACGCACACGGAAAAACGCGCACATCACTTATAATACACTGGTGACCCTACCGTCATACGCAGTCCACATGCCTTACGTCTGTTCACAGGCACACGACTCACGTGCTGGAGCGAAGTAATCCAGGGGGGGAAGCGTGGTCGGGAAGCGATGCCTCGTGGAGTCAAGGCGGTGGTGTTCTGGGGAATGGCGGGAGTCGTTGCCCGTCTCTAAGTTCTGCTCTCTAAGTACCTGCGATCTGCACCATGTTGCTCGGGGTTTGCAGTGATTAACTGGAGTGGTTGAGGGGAGTTCATCCGAAGGAGAAGCGAGCATCTTCCGTAGGTGTTTATTCTAAAGAACAGAGATATGCGGGACCACCAGCGGAGGGCTGGTGTTAGCGGTCGGGCTACAGGGCAACGACTGGCGTTACATGGAGCGCGGCTCGCAGGGCGCGCTGTTGTCATGTGTCACATACAGTGTTGCAACATAGCATGTATGTGTAGGAATTATTAAGAGGCATGAATATTATGTAGGTGTGACTGTCTGGTTATAGTCGCATATCCACAAACAGTATATCATTTATACTGATAAACCATATAGTCAGGCAGATAGGTGTAACAATTGTGGGTTTATACGTACAAGCATGAAATTTGGCACAGTCATAGATAATAGTCTAATGAATAATTCCAGATATGGGCCCACCGCGAAAACGTCCTATGGTAGCCGTGGCGGCCATTTTACAAAATGTCCGCTTTTAGTCTAGTAGCTAGATAGGGGTCTCGTGCACCCCCCCCCGAAATATACTTCTCTTTGGGTGTCTATAATGGGAAAACAATGTGTAGAAAATAATTTGCTATGTTAAATAGTTGAAAAAATGTCCCACGTATCATTTTTATGCAAATTAGTGCCGCCATTACCAAAAACTCTTTATTCGCCTATATCTCGGCCAATATTGCAGATAACTGAGCAAATAAGGTGTCTAGACCTATGTTTTAAGGGACGTCACTATCCTTGACGGGGCAGTGTTGGTGAACGTTCTGAAACCAGTTGCTGCCAAAACCTTTGATGATTATGCGCTGAAAGTATTCTTGCCACACATACAAGGTCACTTGCAAAGAGCCTGTCGTGTGGACATAGTCTGGGACCAGTACCGTGACAACAGCCTGAAATCTCAAGCCAGGGACAAACGTGGGAAAGGCATTCGAAGGAGAGTTGACGGATCCACTGTTCTTCCAGGAAATTGGCAGCAGTTCCTGAGAATTGATGCAAACAAAACTGAATTGTTTGCCTTCTTGACAAAACACATCACACATCTTGTACCGGATAAGCAGATAGTCACCACGGATGGTTCAGATGTGACGTGCATTCCTGCACGCGACACCAGTCATCTTGCCCCATGTGACCATGAGGAGGCTGATACACGAATGATGATACATCTCGCGGATGCAGTCCGTGATGGATTTCAGAAAATTCTTCCTGCGACGGTGGATACAATATAGTGGTATTGGCTGTGGCAGCAGCAACCAAACTCAAAATCCAGGAGCTTTGGGGGGCCCTTTTGGGGACAGGCCAGCACTTCGGGTAATTCCAGCACATGAAATTGCAGCATTCCTCGGAACCAATAAGTCACAGGCCCTCCCGATGTTCCATGCATACACAGGGTGTGACACAGTCTCGTCATTTAATACACGGGTTTAAGAAGACAGCCTGGGAACCTGGAAAGTATTTGACGAATTGACGCCAGCGTTGTTTCATCTCTCCACGGGACAGCAGACATCTCTGATGACTTGTGGTAGTGCTCGAGCGGTTCACCATTCTTCTCTACGATCGCACCAGCAATCTCGTCAACATAGACGAAGCTCGACAGGCACTCTTCACGAAGAAAGGACGAGCCATGGATGCTCTTCCCCCTACCAGAGGAGCCCTGGTACAACAAATCAAGAGGGCTGTCTACTGTACACGGGTGGCCACTGCTGGGGAAACATGCTCAAGGTTGTTATGCATCTGCCCTCACCTGGGGATTGGGGATGGATCGATCCCCACAACTGGAAACCCCTGGTCCATGCTTCCTGAAGCCAGCACTTCATCAAGGGGGCTGAAATTTTTTGTAAATGCAAAAACGGTTGCAAGGGACGATGCAAGTGCAAAGAAGCTAGTTTGAAATGTACCGCTTTGTGCCAGTGTGGTGGAGAAAATTGTGACTTATAAACAAGATCAAACTGGAACTATCTATTAAGTTACCATTACAGTGCTTTACTCATGCTTAATAATGTCAATATCACTAATCTTCAATGTTCAGAGCAACTTAATGTCATTTTATATACATTGGGTATATATTGTTGGGATGATGGGACACATCTATATACGGGGAGCCTATTTAGTATTTCACTATTATTTCTCTCTAAATCAATCTTGGAAGCTTGTTGAATGCTTACAACTTACGGAATAATGTATTTAAAATGCGTTTACAAAAACAGTCCAATATATTTGCTGTAATTAGTATTTATATACATAGCTGAAATTAGTTGAGAACTTTTGAGTTTAGATTATTGTTAACAAACTGTATTGTTGTAGACGAAACTGTTTAAATTTACCATTTGTTAATTTGTTAATTGACATTGCTGGCAACACAAATGCAAATTGTGGTCATTTGGAGAGTACAATTATGGCATATATGTGTATCTAGAGTCATTTCATTAGAACATAAAGAAGCATTTGTGTCGTCCGGTTAAAAATAATCGCGGTCAAAACGGTCATTTTGTAAAATGGCCGCTACGGCTACCATAGGACGTTTTCGCGGTGGGTCCATATCTGGAATTATTCACTAGATTATTATCTATGACTGTGCCAAAGTTCATGCTTGTACGTCTAAACCCACAATTCTTATGATGGATACACCTATCTGCCTGACTAATACTGGTCACCTGTTTTTCATTATAATTGTGTGAACAAGCAACTACGTAAATATTTTTCTGCAGGACTTGAGGAAAGACGTGGAACAAAGAACAAATTCTTCAGAATTGCCGACTTTCCAAATGTGATTGGGATCGTTGATGGCACACACATTCTAATTGCTGCCCCGGCAGTTGACGAAGATGTATACGTCAACAGGAAACACTTTCATTCCTTAAATATCCAAGTTGTGTGTGACGCGGATTATGTCTTCCGGGACTATTGCAACCGTTTCCCTGGATGCACACATGATTAATTTGTGTGGCAAAACTGCAACCTCTGCAGGAGATTCCATCAGGGTGAATTAGGAAATTGCTATCTTCTTGGTAAGTATTACAATGCACATTATGTACAGTACAGTGTTTGACATTAACATAGAATGCATCATTGCATAGAAAGATGTTAATTTTCATCATTCCCTATCATATAAATTTCATGCATATGCCCTGTAACTAATGTTTGTGGTGGGAAAGTCTAAGGGTCTATTGCCTAGCTGCCACAGTAGTGATTATACCATAATCCTTTGAAAGAAGCAGCAAATAGACAGCATGGAACTCCAGCAAGGAATACTTTGGGGGCAGTAGCAAATGTGGTTGCACCTGAGAAGAGAGTGTGGTGGAATAGTTGTGCTGGAGTGTACAGAGTCAAGCACATTGAAAATACTAGTGCAGTTTACATTATGTTACTGGTTAAAGTTGAGTGAATTTCCGTTGATTTTTAATGGTATTACTACCTCCTATTCCTGACTCCCTGCCATGGTGAGGACGTCAGCAGGACTGGCTACTGTGTTCCCATGTTTGAGAATCCACTTACCCTATATTGGTCAACCATCAACGTGCCTCATTTTGTCAAGGGGATTCTGTCCAGCTGTCCTACAATTAATGCATTCTTGTCCTACCCACTTCAGTGATGGGTATGTTCTCCCATAGTTACACTATAAATATCATTCTAGTAGGGTCACTTAGGGCGATTCGCTTCACATTAGGTGAAGGAAGTATTTTGAAGGTCTTATCCTAAGCATTTTGTGCCGCTGAATCCGAAATCGTAGTTGGTCACTCGTTAGCGAAGTTTCGCGCAATTTCAATTTGGCAATTTGGCAAAAAATTGGCATTAAAGCGTNGAAAATGTTAAAAGTAATTACCTACCAAAATCAATGATACGGTATGATCAAGAGATAATTGTAGATGAATGTGATATAGAAGCCAATGACATACTTAGTGAAAAAATAAGTGAAATTACTAAATTACCGTATGGAAACGATTTCAAGTCACTTCGGCCCATAGTTTCTCCGGCCTTCCGTCACTCCGGCCTGTAAAATTCTAGTGTTTCCCATACTCTCCCACTTCCCTCAAACAAGTTTTGGCGACCTGTGGGAATGCGGGGTTTTCGGGTGGGAACAAATTATGCGTCGGAAACACGTTATTAAAGAGTTGTGTAGGGGGGTAGAATTCCCTAGATCTAGGGTAATTTCCTTATATCTAGAGAAATTTGCCTTACCAAAATTAACCTAATCTAGCGGGGGGCTTGACCTACCGATAACCTAACCTAACCTAAGCTAACCTAACCAATTATAACCTAACCTAACCAAATCTAACCTATCCTAACCCAACCAAATCTAACCTAACCTAGCCTAGCCAACCCTAACATAACCAAGCTGCGCTTGAACTGTGACGACAGTGAGAGGTCTCTCAAGTTCTTGATTGAATTCTGGTAACTCCATGCGTAGCTGGCAGGAAAGTGAAGTCCCGGTCTCTGTCAAAATCAGCAAGGACACGTGCCTGGCTGTGTACAAACACCTCACGAGGACTGTGGGCCTGGTCAGGTACCTGCTCGACAACCATAATGCTATCCTGGATTATGTGTTGTTGGGTAAGGTCCAGTCAGACAGGATCGAGTCTCACTTTGGCCACTTGAGAAAGCTGGCAGGCGGTAATTACTGGGCCAGCGTCCGGCAATTCATGGAGAATGAGGCAGTGATCAGGACCAGTAGTCTGATCTGGTGGTCCGGATACAGCGTCGGTGATCTATCCGGTAAGATGACTGCTTGTCGGCAGGAGCGCGAGGTCGAGGACATGCAGGTGGCAGAGGAGTTGGTGGAGGTGGTAGGCCAAACAGAGCTGAGGAGTCGGAAGACTCTACGAAAGCTGTCTTGGGTCACATTGCCGGGTACCTGGCTCATTCATCAACTAGAGGCAACAAGTGTGGTGCCTGTGCTGACCTGACCTGCTGGTCGACAGAGAGGCTGCACCGCTGGATGTCAGTTTCGAAGAGAACCCTGGTGAGCAGGTGAAGGCCATCTACAGGTCGTTCACCGAGCTGTTGGATCGCGGCAAGCTCATCACGCTGGACATCTGCCACATCTGGAGAGGTCTGGTAAAGGAGAAGACCACTCTACGCAAGCTGCTGGAGTGTTCCTTGCCTAGGACGTGTTTCGTGGAGGTGGTGAACGCCCACACAAGCGAGAATGGCCAGCTGACTGGGGCTCCTGTTGTAAAGGGCACGGTTTGGACAAGCTCATCTGACAAATGGCTGGTGCTCTCTTCAATCTGTTTGCTGGCAGCATGGTGCGTGACATCAACAGCGATGTCCACGCCAAGCGCAAGGCTGGTGCTTCCACAGAGCGTGTGACTAGGTCGCAAAGTGACGATAAGTGGTGCAAGCTGAAGGTGTGAAAAAGAACTAACATTCCTGTGTTGTCAATGATGGTAGATCACATGTTGAATAAAATTACTATATACTGCAAGTATGTTAGATGCATTTTGTTTTTGTGTTGATTGCTATGACTAAACGCTTTGGCGGATTCATATAAACTTCTAGACATTGAAGTAGAGGATGTTAGCTTTTATCACATTAGTTTCATTGATTTCATTCAATTATGAGCCGAGATGACTAGGATAGAACGCAAAGGGCCGTTTTCCGGTTATGGGGCCATTACTACAAAACGGTGAATTTAAATGTCACATCCATTCTACTGTTATCTATGCCTGAACCTTTAAAGATCCTCAAGTATACGGGTCACTAGGCCCTCCCTATATGCAGCTGCAATAAGTGGAAGGAGACACTGGTGTTTTTTGGTGGATAATTCACAGTATAGACACTGAACGTCGTTCCGGGCTCGTCCCCGAACCTGACACCGGTAACACAGAGGGCGCGGGAGACGTCTTGGGGCGTCTGGCGGAAAGTACACGCGCTTGAGTACCTTAGTTTAACATTACTATAGACAGGCATCATTGCATAGAAAATGTTACATTTTTCATCCATTCCCTATCATTAATTTCATGCATAGGCCCTGTAACTACTGGTTTGTGGTGGAACAAGTCTAAGGGTCCTATTGCCTAGCTGCCACAGTAGTGATTATACCCTAATCATTTGAAAGAAGCAGCAAATAGACCACATGGAAACTCCGCAAGGATCTTTGGGGGCTAGTAGCAAATGTGGTTGCACCCTGAAAGAGAGTGTGGTGGAATATGTGGGGCTGGAGTGTACCGGATCAAGCACATTGAAAATACTAGTCAGTTTACCTTATTTTACTGGTTAAAGTTTGAGTGGAATTTCCGTTGATTTGTAATGGTATTACTAACCTCCTATTCCTGATCCCGGCCATGGTGGGACGTCAGCAGGACTGGCTACTGTGTTCCCATGTTTGAGAATCCACTTACCCTATTTGTCAACCATCAACGGCCTCATTTTGTCAAGGGTTTTCTGTCCAGCTGTCCTAACCAATTTAATGCATTCTTGTCCCTCCCAATTCAGTGATGGGTAATGTCTCCATATGACACTATAAATATCATTCTGTACCTGTCTTGGCCCGTCACTTAGTCGGCTACTTAACATTTTTACATGGTACCCGGATCCATAAGGATGAAGTATCAGGTTAGTTCAGACCGATACATTAGTGCATGGCCACCACTCAGGGGCGTTCCCCGGAGAAATGAGATCTAAAATGAATATTAGATACTTAAAATATGTTGAATCAACGCCAATTTTTTTTTTTTTTTATGTGATGGGGCTGTTTCCATACGGTAACTGTTTTCCCATCCTTGTCAAGCCCTAGGTGATAGTGGTACTCAGTTTGAGCCACACCTGATGACCCCACATACAACCAGCTAATGCTGCTGAAGATATTCATCAACAAGCGTTAAAAACACGTGTCGTGGGTTGATCCAGGCATTAGCATTTGGAAAGCACGATTTAAGTGTGTACATCAGACAGGTGGGACACTCTGTTATGCACTGTGATCTGTGGAAAGATTCTGCTGCAACTCATGTTGCTCACATTAACTGCAGGAAGAGGAATATTCCACTTTTGGTATTAAACCTTTTGGCATCCCACTAGGGATGAAATATAGTAAACCCCGATGACCTATATTACCTGGATGCCGCTGACCCTGTAAGCCAGTAGGCGGTCATACTATATATTATTTTTTCATTAATGGAGGAGGGGTGGGTTCAAATAACGTATTTTGGTGTGTCGAACAATTATAAAAAGATTAATTCTGATAACCTAACTTATATTATTTGCAGTTAGTTTATCTATAAATTGAAGATCAATTTATTATTTGTAGTTACCCAATCAATAATGCCCTCTGCATTTTTCTCTCTCAAGGCTGATCACATTTCTCTCATACATTATTGTTCTAACTATTCCATAAAATATTAAGACATCAAATGATTTAAAGAAAAATAGTGTTTCATTCAACTTAATTAAAATTACATACAGTTTGGCATATGCTGCCCATTATATAATAATACGCCTAGAACTAAGGAATAATGAAAGACGCAGTAAGCAAGCACACCTTGTTGCACTGTATCAGACAGCATAAACGGTCTTGTAACACCACCACTCCTTGGCAGAGGTGGTAGTTTTGTGTAGTTACCAATACGTATTGCTAGCCAAGTTTCCTGTGAAGCAAAATAATACTTATGAAGGGATAAAATGCGGAAGCTGGAGCTGCAACTGGGTAAAGCTGCAAAGGTTGGCAGTTCCGCATTTTTTTTTCCGCATTCCGCAAACTTGCAGAATGGTAATTCGGTTGCGGAATTGGCGCAATACGGATGCCTGAAAATATTGCGGAATTGCGAATTGCGAACCGACAGATTTTTGAAACGCAATCGCAATAACTTGCGGAATGGGTAGATTCGGTTGCAGAATTGCCAATTAAGGATGCCTGGACAAATGCAGATTGCGGGTTGGGACCGCCAAAATTTTTAAACGCGATCGCAATAATTGTGACGGTCACCACCTTCAAGTGACAAGTACCCGCGTGACATATTTCCCCCACCTAATATTGTGGAGACACCTGCCACACTGCCAACTTGACAAGTGAAGCACAGCCTCAGTCAAAGTGCGTGCTGGAACTTGGGATTGGAGACAGCGTGTACTCTGGCCCAATTGTTTGTTATTAGTTTGCCCAACCTCCTGCTGAACCCGAAGAAGTGGGAGGAGGAGGAAGAGGAGATAGTAGATATTTCGATTAGTTAGTACTAGCCAGTAGACTGTGAATTGTAAAGTAAGAAAAACACTAAAAGAGGACAAAGAGACCTTAATTGTGAAGGACAATAACAAGTATAGACAGAAACAGAATAGGAATACAGAAGTATTAAACACTAATAAAAAGTCTAGAGACATTTTTTGTTTTAATTGTAGGTGTTTAAGAGTCTAGAGACATTTTTTGTGTTAATTGTAGGTGTTTTGTTTTAATTAAAGGTGTCAAAATTAGTTTGCTGAATTGCGATTGCAAAAATACCCTATCTGAAAAAAATTGCGGAATTGCGATTGCGGACTGGTGCAGGTCGGAATTGCGGAATTGGAAAAAAAATTGCGATGCCCACCTCTGGAAAGCCGGTCTGGTTGGTGTAGAACTTACACACTGGTGAACTTCCCCTGCGCCATTTGATTGTTGGCCTTGATGGCCCTACTCTGTCAAGACAAAAAAAATATCCGGATAATAGGAAAGCTCTTTGATTCTGTTACAGACTTTGAGATCAATCCAAACTTCACCCGTATATTTGTTGGCCCTCCACTGATCAAGCTGCCTGACAAGGTCATTCAAAATCTCTCAACTGATCAACACTATGGCTATAAAATTGTCTGTGCAGTCAGGGATGGAGTGCTTCCTGCAGGGCTGGTTATGTTGGAGATCGTACCAGTAACCACAGCCGTTTGCTCACAACAGCTAATAGACTTTCAGGCACTAAAAAAGTAGGTCAAGAAAAAAAAAAAAATCAGCGACTTTAAAGGGAAGAACCTAAAGAATCTGCACTTCATTGTGGAATTCATCATTGGAGTGTATTATCCATGTTGGTTCAACGTGGAAGTCATAACTCCTGGATTGAAGGGCCTTGGCACATTATCTTTCAACTGGACTGCCTTAAGTCACAGAGGAAGGAGGTGCTGGACATTGTGATGCCAACTGTGAAACATATCTGCTTGGTATACCCACAGTGAAGCCATCCTCCAAACAATGCTGTGCTCTGAGGATCAGAAAGAGAGGATTTGTGGGGTGGAGAGAATCCTGTGCCATCAGGGGTTATGGGACCCAGATACCAGCTAGGAGACTCCCTCCTGTTAGGACCAGAAAGGACCCTGATATAATTGTGATCTTCCAGCATGTTGGACCAGATCAGCTGGTCAGAATATTTGTCAGAGCCACCTCTCACCTCTCTCTAAGCCGTCCGAGGTGAAAAAACTTTCCTCAACACACCCATGGATGCTCAACTGGCCATTGCCACACACAAAAGATTGAGAGGGTTATGAAACTGGTGACTGAGGCTTCTGCTAAGTACTTTTCACATGAAAAGAGAGATTGAGGGACCAGGGCTCAGGAATCCAGCAGGAGGCTGATGTCCAAAAATTTGTCAAAACAGGACTTGTGCAACCTGGCAAAGTTCAAGAAGTCAGGAGAATAATCTTAGTAATTGTATTCAGTGATATACATGCGATTGACATATTAATAAATATGTAAATTTGATTTGGCTGATACATGATTTGCCTTATGTCTTCTGATATTATATAAAGGGGCTGTAAAGGGTAAAATTGAAAAATTAGAAATACAAAATGATGTAGGCTAGAGATGTTCTATCCAAAAAATAAGCTCATATTTGAATTCCTTATATAAAAATACATAATTTAGATACCCCTCATGAGAGGATTTCATTCAGATTCATGATGGCACCTAGGTATGACCCGCCCTACTGTACCAGCTGGTGGTGGAGCAAGGTACATTAGATTTATAGCAGGGCAGGCAAGAAGGCAAGTCGTTGCAAAATATTTCTCATAATCTGAAAAAGAGGCAATCTAGTAGTAGAGGATAGTTGTTTTATAAGTTAGTGTTAGAGTATGTTATGTTTGTGGAGAAATATGTGAAGCTGTGTTGTTCTGCACATTGTTCATGGTGGTTTCTATGAGCATCAGTTTTGTTGAATTAGGGAAAATGTTAAGAATTTACTTTAGTACTGTTTCTTTTTAATGATGCTTTCCTTACATATAAATCTACTCGGTACAAAATAATACAAAATATTGATTCTCCATCCTAACAGGCAAATACAATAAAAATCACATATAATCTTTGCAAGTCTTACAAGGTAACTGCACAAACTCCTGCAAGGCATACCTGATTAGTCCTGAGCACATTCTTCCATAACTCTTAAGCATAAATATGAAATTGAAGACTATAATCCTATCACCCAGACCTAATTTACTGAATTGCTACACTCAGACACCCTCCCAGCAACACACTGGCCATGGGGATTTGTTTTAGGATATTCAATGAGCTATACTCGCCGCACGATAAGTCGGCAAAAATTGGGCCCCCTCACTCCCCCCTTCCGAACGCACGAGATTGGCTGAAATGTTGGGACTTTAGGGCGACACTTGGAGTAAGGCATTCTCATCCAACACCTCAGCCAATCCCGTCACCCGTGAGTTCGGAAGGGGTGAATAAAGGGGCCACATGTTCGCCGACTTAATGTGCGGGGAGTATATAGTTAATGAATATCAAACAAAAATTATCCTGATTTATGACCATTAAGCTGATGGAAGGGTGCCTGAGTATGACAATAGACCCGTTTACTCACACCTAAAACACGGAGTATTATGAAGCTTTGGATGCAATATAGGCTACATATCACTGAATTCATATTCTTCTTGCTGAGAAATGTACCATATTAATGATAGGCTCTTTTGTGCAAAATATCACAATACGACGAGGAGGAACGCGCTGTGATTGGTTTGACGTATTTTATTAATGAGTCTCGGATCTCGCCCAGCTGATCAGCTTCTTTTGGCTCAGCACTCAGCAGACCGACAGTACCTATCCATTCAACATGTCCTAGACAAAAAGAATATATGTTCGTTTTGTGGCAATGTTCAAAAACACCACAATCAAAACTACAGAAAAAGTGTTCATAACTTTGCCTAAAGACAAGAAAAAGAGGAAACAGTGGTGGATGTCTGCAAGGCTTGAAATTTCCGATGAGGAAATTCATACGATTGCTGGTAAGACCATTTGATGTATTATTATGTATGTACTTGTGCGCATTATAAGTAACTTGCAAATTAATATGTAGTTTGTGGGCTTTAGCTGAGCCTGTGATAACTTGCATGTGGCATGTGGCATGTGGATTGGCATGTAGTATGCCAGGCCTTTTTAAAGGTATGGATGAGACAGGCTAGAGTTTTTCATGTTATGGTATATATAGAAAAAATTTGGAGAATAAAACAAGTACAAAGGCCTGAAACACCAATGAAGTTCAATAAAAAATAATATATATATATATATTGGCAAGAAATTGAAGTATATATACTAGCAACTTACTTAATAAACTTAAACTCCTTAGCAACACCTAACACGTAACTACTTGCTTTGTACGTAACGATTACTAAAGAATGCAGGACATTAATATGCAGGGTTTACTCCCATTAGTAGAAAAATATAATAATACGGCACTTATGGCTGCTATGTGTAAATGTTATCAGAATCCATGTGGATTTTTGTTTCATGAGCAATATTCCTGTCAAATGGTCTGTTTGCTACTACTGCTGGTAAAAATGCTGTGATGGATTAGCTATATCACCTAATATGTCTCTTATGTTCTCATGACTCGTAAACATTTCTGGAGCTAGTGTTTTGCATCCAGAACTGGCATGCACACCTCTAAAGACGGCCGTGAATGTAACCTCCAGGCGACTCTGGCCTGAGGTGCTGGCTGTTGGGTGGTCATCTGCTCCCTGTGTGGGTGGTTTCATCCTAGTACCACCAATTTCCCTTGTCTGCTGTAGGCGCAAGAGGCTCTGGTATTTGCCGTGAGAGGAGTCAAAAAGTCGGTGGCGGAGTCTGAGTAGTAGTGCCACTGGTCCCTGGTCTTGTGGGCTGGCTTACTGGTGCTGTATACTCAGTAGCCGACCTGGCCGCCCTCTCCTCATCAACTGTAAATGGATTAGATTTATTACTAAAGTTTACAAGACTTAATTATCGTAGAAGTGTAAGAACGTACTGTGGGGTGTTTATTGCAGGTACACTAACATTTTGCCGTTGTCCATTTCTACTAGTGCATGACTTTTTATCGAAGATACAGTAGTTGAAGTTTTACACAGGCCTGTAGCTACACTGGTGTTTTGGTGGGTCTGTTGTGTAGTTTTCGTGAAATTTCGTATAATTTTCCAAAACGTATTTTTTGGATACTATGCACCTTTTTAATTAAGTAGCAAAAAATATATTTTACAATTTTTTTCCTATCCCATCTTCATCCATGGCAAACATAATTTTCAAAATGCTGCCATATATGAACCAAAAGGACTGTTATCTGGGCAACCGAACAGTTTTGTTTTGACGATTATTGAGAACCCAAATAATGTTGTATATGTGTACGTAATCCCATAGATTCTTATCTGCAAGATATACAATAATTTTTGGTTGTGTTTTTGCAACAATAGGGTAATTTTGTAAAACTACGTACCTGTAACTGATTAGGCAAAGCTCGTTCATGCATTGAAGAGCTTGGACTCACAACAGACACAGACGCTGAACTGCACAGGTGTAACTGATATGCACGACAACACGGTATCATATTCGACGGATGGGCCATACTCCAGGAGATGGCTGCCAACACAGGAAAGAAAAAACCTGCAAAGATTTATCAGATGCTATCACAACGAGCATTCCAATTACAAATCTAAAGTATGTCATTGCCTTATGTCATCGTTGGTGACTACATTGTTTGCAAACGTCTATGAAGATATGTTAACCGAAAACGGGCCGTACTGGAGACAATCTTCAGCGAGGGCTTCAAAGTTTATAAACTATACCAATTCGAGTTTCGCATCATTTCTAGCGAGTACTGCAACCAAGGATAGTTTTAACTTATTTCTTTCTGACCAACTATCCAGATGTGAAATCAAATATTTGTACAGTTACAAGACATGCGTCCTGGATAACGGGCAAGCAACACAGAACTCGGTCAGAATAACTACTACTCATGAAGATGCGATACGAAGATGATCCTGTATGCAGCACAGATTCGAAGCTAGGGTATAGAGTTGACATCTACTCCTCCGACACTGATTACTAGTTATTTGTATATGATCATGTTAGCTCATCCTGGCCTGAGGTCGCTCTGATCATGGGTCCTGGAGAAAACGCGACGACGCATTGAACTTCATGGTTTGTTTGACCGAAATGGATTCACGAGGTACTGATAAAATATCATGTCTGTTGGGATGCATGCACTAACCGGAGTGTGATACGACTGGTCGAATACATGGAAAGGGAAAGCTGACTTGTTTCATATGTTCTACATAAGTTTCCAGCAATGATGTTATCCCGGCTTGGCAGCTCTCGTATCGAGATGCACCACTGATAATGTCCTTCGAGCGTGCACAAAAAATATATTGTAGCCTGTTCAGGCACAACAAATTAACCAGGACATGCCTGACGATCTGCTCTGGGTACATTTCCCGCCCCCGTCAGTTTAAAAGCTCACCAGGAGTGGAACGCTTATACCACCCGACCCAAGGTGCCATCCTTTCAACGAGTGTTAAGGAGCACATTGCAATGCAGTATCTGGAAGCAATCACTTGGACGCCCCAATCCTTCCTCGACCACTCACTCTTTAGTCCCGGCATTTCGGCGCTCAGCATCTTGACTCAATTCCGACTAAAGATGAGGGTCGAGAGGATTGGGTGCTTCGCAGTGATTGCTTCCAGATACTGCCATTGCAAATTTGCTCTTAACCTAGTTTGAAGGATGGCACCTTTGTGTCGGTGTAAGCGTTCCACTCCCTGGTGAGCTTTAAACTGACGGAACATGGTACCAGCGCGATCTTCAGACATATGTCATGGTTAATTTGTTTTGTGCCGAACAGCTACAAATATATTTTGTGCAACGCTCGAAGGACATTATCATGGTGCATCTCCGAACCGGAGAGCTGCCAAGCCGTGCATAACATCATTGCTCGGGAACTTATGTAGACATTTGAAACAAGCTGCTTTACTTCCCAGTTTCGACCCAGTCGTATCACCCGGGTTAGTGCATGCATCCCACACAGACCTGATATTTTATGTGATCCATTCGGTCAAACAATCCATGAAGTCAATGCGTCCGTCCTGTTTTTTCTCCATGTTACCCATGATCAGAGCGACTCAGGCCCAGGATGGATTAACATGATCATTACAATTAACTAGTACATTCAGTGTCGGATGAGTAGATGTGCCCAACTCTATACCCTAGCTTACGAATCTGTGCTGCATACAGGATCATCTTCGTATCGGCCTCTCATGAGTGTAGTTATTCTAGACGATGTTCTGTGTTGCTTGCACGTTATCCAGACGCCTTGTCTTGTAATGTTTAAATATTTGATTTCACATCTCGGACCTGTTGGTCAGCAAGAAATAATGTTAAAACTATCCTGGTTGCCAGTACTCGCTAGAATGATGTCGTAAATCTCGATTGGGGGTAGTTTTATCACTTTGAAGCCTCTGCCTGACGATTTGTCCTCCAGTACGGCGTTTCGTGTTACTTCTTCTAGAGGGTTGAACACTGTAGGTCACCAAAGATGACATATGGGCAATGACATATCCTTTAAGATTTGTAATTGACTGCTCGTGTGATAGCATCTTGATAAATCTTTGCAGGTTTTTATTCTTTCTTTGTTGGCAGCCTCTCCTGGAGTATGGCCATCCCGTCGAATATTATACACGTGTTGTCGTGCATATCAGTACACCCTGTGGCAGTTCAGCGTCTGTCGTCTGTTTGAGTCCAAGCTTTCCAATGCATGAACGAGCTTTGCTATCATACGGGTACTAGTTGTACAAATCTACCCTATTGTTGCAAAACCACAACCAAAAATATTGTATATCTTGCATATAAGTTATATATGGGATTACGACACATATACAACATTATGTGGGTCTCAATAATCTCAAAACTAACAACAGGTTGCCGAATACATTCCTTTTGTTCATATTAGCAGCCCTTTTGAAATATGTTGCCATAGGATGAGAATGGGATAGGAAAAATGTAAATATATTTTTTTTTTGTACTTAATTAAAAAGGTTCATAGTAATCCCAAAAAATTACTTTTTGGAAATCTATAACGAAATTTTCACGAAACACACAATCAGACCCCACCAACACCAGTGTAATCTCAGGCCCTGTAAAACTCAACTACTGCATCTCATATAAAAGTTTGCACTAGTAGAAAATTGACAGGCAAAATGTTAGTGTACCTGCATAACACCCCACAGTACGTTTCTTACAACTTCTACGATAAATTAAGTCTTGTAAACTTTAGTAATAATCTCTCCTTTACAGTTTGATGATGGATATGATGCGGCAGGTGGCCACTGATTCTACTACAGCCCGTAAGCCAAGCCTTCACCAAGACCAGGACCCGTGCACCTACTACTCATCTCCGCCACAGCTTTCTTTGACTCCTCTCACGGCAATACCAGAGCTCTTTCGCCCTACAGCCAGACAAGGAAGTGGTGTACTAAATGAAACACCATCACAGGAGCAGATACTCCCCCATACAGCAGCATCCTCAGGCCAGTAGTCGCCGTGGAGGTTCATCACGGCGTCCTTAATGTGTCATGCCAGTTGGATGCAACACAGCTCCAGAAAATGTTACGAGTTCATGAGAAAATAAAAGTACATTTAGGTGTCTAGCTCAATCCATCACAGCATTTTTACCAGCAGTAGCAAGACTTTGGACGGAATATTGCATGAACTAAATCCCAAATGGATTCTGATTTTACTTTCACATAGCATTCCATAAGTGCCTTATTATTAGTCTTTTTACTAATGTACTACCCTGCTATTAATTTCCTGCATTCTTTAGTAATCGTACAGTACAAAGCAATAGTTACGTGTTTATGTTGTTTTCCTAAGGAGGTTTTAAGTTTATTAAGTAAGTTGCTAAGTTTATATATACTTCAATTTTCTTGCCAATATATATATATATATATTTTTATTGAACTTCATTGGTGTTTCAGGGCCTTTTGTACTTTGTTTTTATTCTCCAAATTTTATATATACATAACATGAAAAAACTCTAGCCTGTCTCATCCCTACCTTAAAAAGCCTGGCATACTACATGCCACTCCACATGCCACATGCCACATGCAGCTTATCACAGCTCAGCTAAAGCCCTACAACTACATATAATTTGCAAGTTACTTATCCATGCACAAGTACATACATTAATAATACATCAAAAT
Source organism: Chionoecetes opilio (assembly GCA_016584305.1). Taxonomy (NCBI): domain Eukaryota; kingdom Metazoa; phylum Arthropoda; class Malacostraca; order Decapoda; family Majidae; genus Chionoecetes; species Chionoecetes opilio. The sequence goes on along the minus strand of JACEEZ010010857.1, from coordinate 36,522 downwards.
GGTCTTCACAGCAATAGTATGAATTTTCCTTCATCGAAATTTCACGCCTTGCAGACATCCACCGCTGTTTCCTCTTTTTCTTGTCTTTAGGCATAGTTATGAACACTTTTTCTGTAGTTTTGATTGTGGTGTTTTTGAACATTGCCACAAAACGAACATATATTCTTTTTGTCTAGGACATGTTGAATGGATAGGTACTGTCGGTCTGCTGAGTGCTGAGCCAAAAGAAGCTGATCAGCTGGGCGAGATCCGAGACTCATTAAGTAAACTACGTCACAACCAATCACAGCGCGTTCCGCCGTATTGTGATATTTTGGCACAAAAAGAGCCATATATTTAATTTATGGTACATTTCTCAGCAAGAAGAATATGAATTCAGTGATATGTAGCCTATATTGCATCCAAAGCTTCATAATACTCCGTGTTTTAGGTGTGAGTAAACGGGTCTATTGTCATACTCAGGCACCCTTCCATCAGCTTAATGGTCATAAATCATGATAATTTTTTGTTTGATATCCCAATTACTATATACTCCCCCGCACATTAAAGTCGGCGAAGAACATGTGGCCCCCTTCCATTCACACCCTTCCGAACTCACGGGTGACGGGCATTGGGCTGAGGTGTTGGTGATAATGCCTTACTCCAAGTGCCCTAACGTCCCCAACATTTCGCCAATCGCGTGCGTTCGGAAGGGGGGAGTGAGGGGGCCCAATTTTTGCCGACTTATCGTGCGGCGAGTATAGCTCATTGAATATCCTAAAACAAATCCCCATGGCCAGTGTGTTTGCTGGTAGGGTGTCTGAGTGTAGCAATTCAGTAAATTTGTCTGGGTGATGTGATTTATAGTCTTCAATTTCCTATTTATGCTTAAGAGTTATGGAGAATGTGCTCAGGACTATCAGGTATGCCTTGCAGAGTTTGTGCAGTTCCTTTAAACTTGCAAAGATTTATGTATTTTTATTGGATTTGCCTGTTAGGATGGAGAATCAAGTATTTTTGTATTTTTTGGCACCGAGTAGATTTATATGTAAGGAAAGCAATCATTTAAAAAGAAACAGGACTAAAGTAAATTCTTAATTTTCCCTGATTCAACAAAACTGGTGTCTCATAGAAACCACCATGAACATGTGCAGACAACACAGCTTAACATATTTCTCCACAAACTAACATCTCTAACACTAACTTTAAAACAACTATCCTCTACTACTAGTTGCCTCTTTTTTCAGATTATGAGAATATTTTGCAACGACTTGCCTTCTTGCCTGCCCTGCTAGAAGACTAATGTACTTGCTCGGAGCAAGTTTGTGAGCAGGTTCTCCACCACCATCTGTACAAGGGCGGGTCATACCTAGGTTGCCATCCCTGAATCTGAATGAATCCTCTCATGGGGTATCTAATTATGTATTTTTATATAAGGAATTCAAATATGAGCTTATTTTTTGGATAGAACATCTCTAGCCTAGATCATTGTGTATTTCTAATTTTTCAACTTTTACCCTTTACAGCCCCTTTGATATAATATCAGTAAGACATAGGCAAATCATTATCAGCCAAATCAAATTTACATATTATTAATATGTCAATCCGCATGTATATCATGAATACAATTACTAAGATTATTCTCCTGACTTCTTGAACTTTGCCAGGTGCACAAGTCTGTTTTGACAAATTTTTGGACATCAGCCTCTGCTGGATTCCTGGCCCTGTCCCTCAATGCTCGCTTTTCATTGTGAAAAGTACTTAGCAGAAGCCTCAGTCCCAGTGTTTCATAACCCTTCCATTTCAATGCTTTGTGTGTGGCAAGCCAGTTGGCACTTCCATGGTGTGGTTGAGGAAGTTTTTTTTTCACCTCGGACGTGCTTAGAGAGCAGGTGAGAGGTGGCTCTGACAATATTCTGACCAGCTGATCTGTCACTATGCTGGAAGCAATCCAATTAATATCAGGTGTCCTTCTGGTCCTAACAGAGGTCTCCTAGCTCAGTATCTGGGTCCCCATCACCCCTGATGGCCAGGATTCTCTCCACCCCCCAAATCCTACTCTGATCTGATCTCGAGCACAGCATTGTTTTGGAGGATGGCTTCACTGTGGGTATACAAGCAGATTATGTTTCCTCAGTTGGCATCACAATGCCAGCACCTCTTCCTCTGTGACTTAAGGCAGTCCAGTTGAAGATTAATGTGCCCAGGCCCTTCATCACAGGAGTTTTGACTTCCACGTTTGAACCAACAAAAATGGATAATGACACGCCAATGATGAATTCCACATGAAGTGGCAGATTCTTTATGTTCTTCCCTTTAGTCCATGTTTTGACACTCTGAGCCTGATAAGTCTTTAGCTGTTTGTGAGCAAACGGCTGTGGTTTACTGTCCGATCTCCAACATAACCATCCCTGCAAGAAGCACTCATCCCTGACTGCACAGACAGATTTTATAGCCATAGTGTTGACAGTTTTTAGAAGATTTTGAATGACCTTGTTCAGCAGCTTGATCGGGGGGGGTGGAGGCCAACAAATATACGGTTGCAGTTTGGACTTGAAATCTCAAAGTCCTGTAACAGAATCAAGAGCTTTCCTATTATCCGGATAATTTTTTTGTTCTTGACAGAGTAGGGCCATCAAGCCAACAATCACATGGCGCCGGGGAAGTTCCCAGTGTGTAATTTCTACACCAACACAGAACCGGCTTTCCGAGTGGGCATCGCAATTTTTTTTCCAATTCCGCAATTCGACTGCACCAGTCCCGCATCGCAATTCCGCAATTTTTTTCAGATAGGGTATTTTTGCATCGCAATTCGCAACTCATTTTGAACACCTTTAATTAAACAAACACCTACATTAACACAAAAAATGTCTCTAGACTCTTAAACACCTACAATTAAACAAAAAATGTCTCTAGACTTTTTATTAGTGTTTAATACTTCGTATTCTATTCTGTTTCGGTCTATAACTTGTTACTTGTCCTTCACAATTAAGTCTTTGTCTCTTTTAGTTTTTTTCTTTACTTTTACAATTCACAGTCTACTAGGCTTAGTATAACTAAATCGAATAATCTACTGAATCTTCTCTCTTCCTCCCTCCTTCCCACTTCTTCTGGTTCAGCTATGTGGGGTTGGCAACTAAGTCACACACACGGGCCAGCGTACACGCTCTCAACCCAATTCAGCCGCACTGACTGAGTGCTGTGCTACACTTGTCCAAGTTGGCAGTTTGGCAGTGTCGTCTGCCCCCACAATAATTAGGTGGGAAGCGTATGTTCATCAGCGGGTACTTGTCAATTTGAAGGTGGTGACCGTTCACAATTACATTGCGATCGCGTTTCAAAATTTTGGCGGTCCGCAACCCGCAAATCTGCATTTTTTTCAGGCATCCGTAATTGCGCAATTCTGCAACCGAATTACCCATTCCGCAAGTTATTGCGATTGCGTTTCAAAATCTTGTCGGTTCGCAATTCGCAATTCCGCAATATTTTCAGGCATCCGTATTTGCGCAATTCCGCAACCGAATTACCATTCTGCAAGTTGCGGAATTGCGGAAAAAAATTGCGGAATGCCCACCTTTGCAGCTTTCCCCCCAGTTGCAGCTCCAGCTTCCGCATTATTCCCTTCATAAGTATTTATTTTGCTTCACAGGAAACTTGGGCTAGCAATACGTATTTGGTAACTACACAAAACTTACCACCTCTGCAAGGAGCTGTTGGTGTTTACAAGACGTTTATGCTGTCTGCAACAGTGCAACAAGGTGCTGCTTTGCTTACTTGCGTCTTTCATTATTCCTTAGTTCTAGGCGTATTATTATATATGGCAGCATATGCCAAACTGTATGCTAATTTTAATTAAGTTGAATGAAACCTATTTTTCTTTAAATATTTAGATGTCTTATATATTTTATGAAGTAGTTAGAACAATACTGTATGAGAGAAAATGTGATCAGCCATGAGAGAAAAATTGAAGAGGCATATGCTTGGGTAACTACAATAATAAATTGATCTTCAATTTAATAGTAACTAACTGCAAATTAATATAAGTTAGGGTTATCAGAATTAATCTTTTTCTTTATAATTGTTCTACACACCAAAATACGTTATTTGAACACCCCTCTCCATTAATTGAAAAATAATATATAGTATGACCCGCCCTACTGGTACAGGGTCAGCGGCATCCAGGTCATCTAGGTCATCGGGGTTTACTATTATTTCATCCCTAGTGGGATGTCCAAAAGTGTTTATCCAAAAGTGGAATATTCCTCTTCCTGCAGTAATTGTGAAGCAACATGGTTGCAGCAGTAATCTTTCCACAGATCACAGGTGCATAACAGAGTGTCCCACCTGTCTGATGTACACACTTAAATCGTGCCTTCCAAATGCTAATTGCCTGCTCAACCACGACACGTGTTTTTTAACGCTGTTGATGAATATTTCTTCAGCAGCATTAGCTGGCTGTCCATGTGGGGTCATCAGGTGTGGCTCAACTGAGTACCCACTATCACCTAGGGATGACAAGGATGAAACAGTTAGCAGTATGGAAACAGCCCCATCACATAAAAAAAAAAAAAATTGGGTGATTCAATATATTTTAAGTATCTATATTCATTTTAGATGCTTCATTTCTCCGGGAACGCCCCTTGAGTGGTGGCCATGGCACTAATGTATTCGGTCTGAACTACCCTGATACTTCATCCTTATGGATCCGGGTACCATGTAAATGTTTAAGTAGCCGACAAGTGACAGGAAAATGACAGGTAGCCAGAATGATATTTATAGTGTAACTATGGGAGAACATACCCATCACTGAAGTGGGTAGGACAAGAATGCATTAATTGTAGGACAGCTGGACAGAAACCCCTTGAAAATGAGCACGTTGATGGTTGACAATATAGGGTAAGTGGTTAAACATGGGAACACAGTAGCCAGTCCCTGCTGACGTCCTCACCAATGGCAGGGAGTCAGAGGAATAGGAGGTAGTAATACCATACAAATCAACGGGAAATTCACTCAACTTTAACCATAACATAATGTAAACTGCACTAGTATTTTCAATGTGCTTGACTCGGTACACTCCACACAACTATTTCCACACACTCTCTTCTCAGTGCAACCACATTTGCTACTGCCCCAAAGTATTTCCTTGCTGAGTTCCCATGCTGTCCTATTTGCTGCTTCTTCAAAGGATTATGGTATAATCCTACTGTGGCATCTAGGCAATAGACCCTTAGACTTTCCCACCACAACAGTATTACAGGGCATATGCTGAAATTTATATGAGAGGGAATGATGAAAATTAACATCTTTCTATGCAATGATGCATTCTATGTTAATGTCAACACTGTACGGTACAATAATTGGCATTGTAATCTTACCAAGAGATAGCAATTTCCTAATTCACCCTGATGGAATCTCCTGCGAGGTTTGCAGTTTTGCCACACAAATTAATCATGTGTGCATCCAGGGAAACGGTTGCAAAGTCCCGGAAGCATAATCCGCGTCAAACACAAATTGATATTAAGAAGAAAGTGTTTCCTGTTGACGTATACATCTTCGTCAACTGCCGGGGCAGCAATTGGAATGTGTGGGCCATCAAACGATCCCATCACTTTGGAAAGTCGGCAATTCTGAAGATTTGTTCTTTGTTCCACGTCCTTTCCTCAAGTCCTGCAGAAAAATATTTACGTAGTTTGCTTGTTCCAACAATTATAATGAAAAACAGGTGACCAGTATTATCATGCAGATAGGTGTATCCATCATAAGAATTGTGGTTTAGACGACAAGCAGAACTTTGGCACAGTCATAGATAATAATCTAAGTGAATAATTCCAGATATGGGAACCCCACCACCGCGAAAACGTCGCTAATGGTAGCCGTAGCGGGCCATTTTACAATGACCGTTTTTGACTGCGATTATTTTTAACCGGACGACACAAGGCTTCTTTATTGTTCTAATGAAATGACTCTAGATACACATATATGCCGATTCATTGTACTCTCCAAAATGACCACAATTTGCATTTTGTTGTTGCCAGCAATGTCATTAACAAATTAACAAATGTAAATTAAACAGTTTTCGGTCTACAACAATACAGTTTTGTTAACAATAATCCTAAACTCAAAATTCTCAACTAATTTCAGCTTATGTATATAAATACTATTACAGCAAATATATTGGCACTGTTTTTGTAGAACGCATTTTTAATACATTATTCCGTAAGGTGTAAGCATTCAAGAAGCTTCCAAGATTGATTTAGAGAGAAAAGTGAATAACTATAGGCTCCCCGTATATAGATGTGTCCCATCATCCCAACAATAAATACCCAATATAGTATGAATGACATTATTGCTCTGACTTGAAGATTATGATATTGACATTATTAAAGCATGAGTAAAGCACTGTAATGGAACTTATAGATAGTTCCGTTGATCTTGTTTATACGTCCAATTTTTCTCCACCACACTGGCACAAAGCGGTACATTTCAAACTACTTTGTTGGCACTTTGCACGTCCCTTCAACCGTTTTTGCATTTACAACAAATCAGCTCCATGGATAGAATTGCTGGCTTCAGAAGCATGGACCTACAAGGGGTTTCCAGTTGTGGGGATCGTCCATCCCCAATCCCAGGTGAGGCGATCCATAACAACCTTGAGGCATGTTTCCCCCCCAGCAGTGGCCACCCTGTACATAGACAGCCCTCTTGATTTGTTTGTACCATGGCGCCTCTGGTAGTGGGAAGAGCATCATGGCTCGTCCTTTCTTCGTGAGTGAAGAGTGCCCTGTCGAGCTTCGTCTATGTTACGAGATTGCTGTGCGATCGTAGAGAAGAATGGTGAACCGCTCGAGCACTGCACAACGTCATCAGAGATGTCTGCTGTCCCCGTGGAGAGATGAACTAACGCCTGTTCATTCGTCAAATACTTTTTCCAGGTATCCCAGGCTGTCTTCTTACCCCGTGTAGTAAATGACGAGACTGTGTCACACCCTGTGCATGCATGGAACATCGGGGGCCTGTGACTTTCTGGTTCCGAGGAATGCTGCAATTTCCGTTGCTTGAATATACCTGAAGTGCTGCTGTCCCAAAGGCCCCCCAGAGCTCCTGGATTTGAGTTTTGTTGTTTGCTGCACAGCCAATACCACTATATCTGTATCCACCGTACGCAGAAGAATGTTTTCTGAAAATCCATCACGGACTGCATCCGCGAGATGGTCATCATTCGTGTATCAGCCTCCTCATGGTCACATGGGGGCAAGATGACTGGTGTCCGCGTTGCGGAAATGCCGTCATATGACCATCCGTGGTGACTATCTGCTTATCTGCTCGGCGAATATGTGGTGATGTGTGTTTTTTCAAGAAGGTCAACAGTTCTGTTTTGTTTGCATCAATTCTCAGGAACTGCTGTCAATTTCCAGGAAGAACCGTGGATCCGTCAACTCGCCTTCGTAATGCCTTCCCGTCATCAGGCGTCCTAATTCTAGTGGATCGGTATTCGTGAATTCATTGAACCGGCTGTGATGTTAAGCAATGGTAGAATAACCAACTCCAACATCATGCCGTTTTGATTCTGCTGGGCATTGCAAACTTTCCCGTGTGATTTTTTTGGCACAAAACGCACTTGTTCCAATCCGTCTGTACCTGCGCCCGTTGATTGTCCGGCTGCATTGGGGGGGGGTTTGATCCACTGGCTGATAACCTTAACATTTCGCTTTCTACAACACCAACTGAAAAAAAAAGATATGATCAATATGATGACATAAGGATACGATCACAAGTTGCAACAAATAAATAAAAACTTTATTATCACTCAAACTACATGGACACTAATAATGTTATTTCTAAAGGTTCATATTCAAACTCTTTGGTGTAAACAGATCATTGTAAATGGTTTTATATAAATCCTTGCCTTCAAACATGGTCTAGAGTCTAGACACCTTATTTGTCAGTTATCTGCATATTGGCCGAGATATAGCGATGAGAGTTAATTTGGTAATGGCGGCACTATTTGCATAAAAATGATACGTTGGACATTTTTTCAACTATTTCACATAGAAATCATTTTCTAACACTTGTTTTCCTATCTATGACACCAATGAGAAGTATATTTCGGAGGGGGGGGGGGACTCCTCCGGACCTCCACGAGCCCCTATCTAGCCAACTAGACTAAAAGCATCCCATTTTGTAAAATGGCCCGCCACGGCTCCCATAGGACGTTTTTCGCGTGGGTCCATATCTGGAATTATTCTTAGACATTATTATCTATGCTGTGCAAATTTCATACTTGTACGTATAACCACTAATTGTTTTACACCCTATCTGCCTGACTATATGCATTGCAGGTACTATAGCATACATTTCACAAGAATTTTTAAGTTAATTAGCTGCTCTCAGTACCGTCCAAATAGTTATAGTCAGTACTTTTGTCAGTTTTACACTATGGAGTAGATTTTTTTTCTTCATTATACTCTACATAAAAAAAACAATTTAGCATGGATCCAGACGTTATCTGGTCAGTTCCGCCATGTCATTTGCCCACACCAAAAAAGTCGTTTCGCCCAAAGTCAGTTCCGCCACTCGGTGGAGTCATTTCGCCCATATTAAGATAACTCCTTTACTGTGTGAACGCCACGTTGGAGTTGGCGTCAAATGTAGGGGGTGTATTCTAATTCTATATATCTAATGGCACAACCGATTAATACGTTGTGCAACAGGTAGAAAAAAAATAAAAAAAAAAAAAAAAAAAAAAAAAAAACAAAAAAAAAAAAAAAGAAGTAGCCTCCAATTCTGTCCTTTTGGCAAGGCCTTCTGTAAAGAGGCTGAAATTAACATCCATTACAGCTGGTGGCGGAAAGAAAGGGCCCCTTGTTTTTTTTCCCCCCGAAGGATCCGAACGAAGACTAATACAGGGGAACTGCAAAATAATTTTTTTATTCGTTGGATGATATCTGAGGGGTGAGAGAGCCTCATTACAACTATCAAGGCTTGCTCATATTTAGAATGGACCAGTAGCTCATAATAATTTTATTACTGCATTTTCATGAATGCTCGATCACTGTTTTTTTTTATTTTACTTTTAGAATTATCACATTAGTTTTTTCATACATTTTTATTCTTTGTAGTTTCTCCTGGGTTTTAAATAAAGTTTTTTACTACAATGATTTGTGCATTTTTTTAATAATACTTGTGGGCGAACCAAATTTAGTGTGGGCGAACTGATGAGTGTGGGGCGAACAAACTCTACATTTGGGGAACTGACCTTGTTGCGAACTGACATGTGGGCGAAATGACCGTAACCCATCCAGACTTGGGCCAACCTTTTATATATTCCCACTATAAATTTATAGCCAACTCTCATTACTTTAATGTTATACACAGCACAATCTCCCTTGCTGGGCTTTATATGCAGCATTTTGGAAAGTTTCATGCATGATTTTCTGAATAGATAGGCTATATGAAGTGCTTTACCTCTTGGCATCCGTATTTTCCTAAGTGATGTCCTGTAAAGCACATCTGTCACTCTGTTGATGACTCTGCTGACACACCTGTTTGAGTCCCATATGTGTCAGCCAATACACTCTGGAATGAGCCACTCGCGTAGAACCTAATGTCATGCCCTGCAAAATGGCTAAGGCAACAGCTACGGGATCTTCTTGTCTCTCGTCCAACTTTTGGTAGCAGTTTTTCACACCATGGAGTAGTTCATGTCTTGGGAACCTATTAGTACTCATCAAATGCCTCGTCACTAAAGGTGAATGGTTCTTCTGTCTCTATAACTCCTTTCCCGTCGCAATGCTCTGCGACGCCATGTAAATAAAAAAAATAGTAATACCACTTGTAGCTCCTATCTCACTTGCTGACACCGCGGCCGCTATCCGTCACCCTTATCTTTATCTTTTCCATCTCTCTTTCTCCTCTCAAGCTTTTCTCCATTTATCTTATCATCTTTCTAACACTTCTAGTACCGACACATTTCTTTTTTTATTTGCACTTCACTCAATTCAGTCCCTATAGGCATTCGGCAGCATACCATTCATTGCATCCTTTTTTTTCACATTCCCACTACAGCGTCCTGAACCACCATAAACAACTCAACATTAAATAACACAACTAATAACATAACTTTATATGGCTGTATAATTAGAAAAACCTTCCTCATGCGACCCTAGGCGAACAGTGTGCGAGTGTCTTCAGCAACTTAGCACTAAGGTGGGAACGAACAAATATGGCGGATGGATGTTCACAAAGATCGCTTGATAATACCTCTAAACGCGTTACGAACGTTCCAAGATCAATCTAAGTGCAAAGATGATCTTAGAGACGCGTTACGAACGTTCGAACATCCGGCCCCAGTGCTGCCAGCGCTGATGAAAATGTCTTTCAAGATGAGTTCCAGTCTTCTTTTCAATTAAGAACTTTCAAGGTATAGCAAACAATAAGTCATTATTGCAATCCCACTTTATTTTATTCCAAACTCACATAAACAAAAAAATGATAGTGAAATACATTATACAAATCTGTGTGGGGACTTAGCAGTATATTAGAAAATTAATTTTTATACATGGCAAACTAAAGAAAAATTGGCTCCTGCCACTCTACTTCCTTACAAGCAAGCTAACATTCTCTTACATAACACATTCTCTTAGCATACTCTTAGAGTAACCATGCTACAATATATATATCTCTCTGAAGTAAATAATCAAGCTTAGAGTGTAAAAGAAAATGTACTTGTTAAATGAGAGGCAAGCTAAAGAAAAAAAAATTCATGTTACCTTAATTCATTAAGCAGACTAACCTACTCTTAGAGTAACCACTAACCACATGCTCCAACTCCAATACATATTTAGTCCCCGAAGCCTAGATACCATCATCTTCACTTTCTGAATCTCTAAGAAGAGTTATTTATTGTATTATCTTGCTTTGAAACATAATCTGTGTATCTCTTGTAGCACCGTCCATTTTTCACATCCTCAATTACACATTTCAGAGGTTTCCATGAATAGCAGTCTGCATTTTGACGTGAAATAGCCTGTTTAGCTAGAAGCCTGTTTGCCACACTACGATTTATAAGATTGCTTGTTTGAAAGTTTCGTTTTCACCATGTTTAACTGGGAAAATAATTTTTCCACACAGGATGAAGAGTGTGCCACTGTAGGATTGTGCGGTATCAAGAAAATACCGGTATTGCCGATACCGGTTTACGGGAATAATACCGGTACGTCCTCACACCGGTATCAGTTACGATACGGTAATGACCGTACCGGTGCCAAAATAACCCCGTTATTACCGTATCGTATTTCTTTTTTCGTGTTTTTTTTTACTTTGTCCATTCTCACTTATAACCTCTACAGCATCGACCCCCCTAAAATAAAGTTTCCTACAGCGTCGGCCATTTCTTATTTTTACAATTCTTACCCCTAACCTTCAGCATAGACCCCCTAAAATAAAGTTTCCTGTGGCGTCGCCAGTGGGCGGTTTAAGGGGAGACCGAGTCGACTATGGCTAGGCCCGCTCCCGCAAGGGCCCCGCACCCCCAGAGGAACAATATGTTTTCAATGCAAATCTGATGCTGGACATTTCGTATTTGCTCGAACACGTTACATTGCATGTACATAATATGCCACAAATTAGTACGAACATAATGTAAAATATGGGTGGAAAAATTTTCAATTAAACTAATATGAAATCTAATCACATTTGGTGAAATTCCTAGATCCTTTCCCCCTAATTAGTGATTTTATTTTATCCAGACCTTCACAAATCCCTTCAGATACCTCTAAAACGTAAAAAAATAAAGTGGGGAGAGATTAGAAAATTAAAAATAAATACTACCTAACCTAACAAAAGGTGTCAGTGTCGGAATAATGTCTTTAATATTAAAGTTTTAATTAATGTTCTTAATACTTAATATAAATATTTAGTCTTGATAAATGCTACTAACTTGTTCGTCAATGTAGAAACCGCGCCCACATCCCGACGAGTGTTATTCCGATATTTCGAGCCGACATACCACGCGCGACATTTCCTCAATAGCCAAGACCTCGTTACCCTCAGTCCGTGGCCCAAATTGGCACAGTGTGAACGGGTTTTTTAACCTAACCCTTCCCTGACGGTCAGATTGGCCGGTGTTTTTTTTTTTGTATCCTAAATGGTCCGAATTGGCAAAACAGGTGGAGGCCAGTTGGTGAGTCAAGATGACCAGTTAGCAAAGGCCGCGTTAGGACGTATATCTGTTTATACCTCAAGTTATAACTCGGCATAGATAACAGTAGAGCTGGAATGTGGCACTTAAATTCACAGTGTTTTGCAGTAATGGCCCATAACCGGAACACGCCTTTGCGTTTTACCCTAGTCATCTCGGCTCATAATTGAATGAAATCGATGAAACTAATGGTGATAAAAGCTACAGTCCTCTACTTCAATGTCTAGAAGTGTTACATGAAGTCCGCCAAAGCGTTTAGTCATACACAAAAACCAATGCATCTACATAAATTGCATTATATAGTATATTTTTATTCAACCATGTGATCTAGCATCATTGTACAACACAGGAATGTCAGTTCTTTTCAACACCTGTCAGCTTGCGCCACTTCTCGTCACTTTGCGACCTGTCACACGCGCTGTGGAGCACCAGCACTTGCGCTTGCCGTGGACATCGCTGTTGATGTCCACGCACCATGTGCCAGCAAGCAGATTGAGAGAGCACCCACCATTTGTCGGATGAGCTTGTCCCCCCCCAAGCCGTGCCCTTTACAACAGGAGGCCCTATCCAGCTGGCCATTCTCGCTTGTTGTGGGCGTTCACCACCTCCACGAAACACCCTCCTGGCAAGGAACCTCCAGCACCTTGCATCGTAGTGGTCTTCTCCTTTACCAGACCTCTCCAGATGTGGCAGATGTCAAGAGTGATGTCAATGGTAGTGAGGACGGAACCAGAGCTTCTGCGATCCAACATGAGATCTACAGAATCGGTGAACGACCTGTAGATGGCTTTCCACCGTGCTCACCCGGGTTTCTCTTTCAAACTGACATCCAGCGGTGCAGCCTCTCTGTCGACTCGAGCAGGTCAGCACAGGCACCACACTTGTTGCCTCTAGTTGATGAATTAGCCAGGTACCCTATGTGACCAAGGCAGCTTTCGTAGATCTTCCCTGCAGCTCTTCAGGCTCTGTTTGGCCCACCACCTCCACACAACTCCTCTGCCACCTGCATTTCTCGACCTCGCGCTCCTGCCGACAGCAGGCATCTTACCGATAGATCCCGACTCTGTATCCGGACCACCAGATCAACTCCTGTCCTGATCACTGCCTCATTCTCCATGAAATTGCCGGACGCTGGCCCAGTAATTACCGCCTCCAGCTTTTCTCAAGTGGCCAAAGTGAGGATTCGATCCTGTCTGACTGACCTTACCCAACACACATAATCCCAGGATAGCATTTTTGGGTTGTCGAGGCATTACCTGACCAGGCCCCACCAGTCCTCGTGGAGGTGTTGTAACACGCCAGGCACGTGTCCTTGGCTGAATTTTGGCAGAGACCGGGACTTCACTGTCCTGCCAGCTACGCAGGGAGTTACCGAATTCAATCAGGACTTGAGAGCCTCTCACTGTCGTCTCAGTTCAGCGCGCTTGGTTAGGTTAAGATTTTGTTTTGGTTAGGTTAGATTGGTTAGGTTAGGTAGGTTACCTTGGTTGGGTTAGGATAGGTTATATTTTGGTTAGAGTTAGCTTAGGTTAGATTTGGTTGGGTTTGTATCGGTGGGTCAAGCCCCCGCTAGATTAGGTTAATTTTGGTTATGCAAATTTATCTATAGATCTAAAGGAAAGTACCCTAGATCTAGGGAATTTTATCCCCCCTTTTTTTAAAACACAACTCTTTAATTACGTGTTTCCGGCGCATAATTTGTTCCCCAGCCCGAAAACCCCGCATTCCCACAGGACCTAAACTTGTTTTGGGGGAATGGAGAGTATGGGCAAACACAATAATTTTACCGGCCGGATTGACGGAGGGCCGGATAAACTATGGGCGGAAGTGACTTGAAATAGTTTTCCATACGGTAATTTGTAATTTCACTTATTTTTCACTAAGTATGTCATTGGCTTCTATATCACATTCATCTACATTATCTCTTGATCATACCTATCATTATTTTGTAGGTAATTTACTTGAAACATCCTATTTACGCCAAAATAACACGAGATTTCCACCGGCGTGGAGAATGTGTGCTTACATACCCTAATTTCACGTATTTTTTCACTAAATAGTCATTATGTATATCACAATTCCTCTACAACTACGATTGATCACATATATCATTATTTGTAGGTTAAATTACTTGTAATATCCTTTTTATGCAAATAATACACTAGTCGGTCACACGTATTTTCCCGAAGGTGGAGTGTTTTACACTTCACAGGTTGTCAGCGACGAACAGCAACTCGTACAGAGTTATAGTTAGACATTGTATTTTCGTGAAAATTAACGAATACAGCTGTGGCAAGCATATTTTATAGTTCCTAAGCCGCGGTCACACGAGCAACTTTCTGGCAATATTACAGCTGGCAACACAAACGGCGGCCAACTCGGCTATAATTGGCGCGGTTTTTTGAAAACCAACAATGTCGGTCTTCGGCAAGGCATATTGCTCCAATTATTTCACCAATGAGTATTGTATTTGACATTAATTTTTAAATGCACCTCTAATCACTTACAGAAGCTAAATATACACCTACATAGTAGCAGGAACCGATTACAATACGAATTGTGAAAGTCTTGTACATTTGTTTTAAGTTTTGAGGTATAATACAGCTTAGGAAAATTTACATGAGTTAGGGATTGGTTTTTTCTATTTTCTTTGTTGACTGTTCTATATAACTGACATTTTGGGGATACTGAACTGGACAAACTTATTTATCACACTGACGCGCTTCCCTAAACAAGAATCCTTCAATTATTCACCACCCTATTTGTGAACCCTTTCTCCCTATTTATCCCTATTTTTCCAAAGACGCTTCTTCAGATACGGCATGAGAAGCCGAAATTGCCATTAAAATTTGGCTACCGCTGTGAAAGTCCGTGTGACCAAAACACGGCAAGGTGTTTGCTGAATATTGACGGAAAACTTGCTCGTGTGACCGCGGCTTAAGTCTTACCAAAGTAACACTGTTGGACGTATATGTTACGACGTTCAGTGAGCAGGGGGGGGGGGGGGGGGGGGGTGGGGGGGGGGGGGGGGGGGGTGGCGTAATATGTTGAAACACAACCCAATAATGCTGCCGAACACTAAGCGCCTGGCGTTAGTTGGCCATGGGGCCAGTACTGCAGCTTCCAACGCGCTTCGTTGCGGAGTGTCACATCCAGTTCTACTGTTATCTATGACTCAGGCTATATGAGCATGTGGCATGCTTCCCAGAAGCCTACCCCGTACGGTGTGTTTTTTGTGCGGGACAAACGATGGAGGCCAGCCCACAATACGCATGGCTTGGGCCAACCTTTATGTATTTCTGCCAGAGTTAGTTAGTCTAGGAAGATATTTGCTCCCCGGGATTAATGCATGTTTAAACTTGAGACCACAAAGCTTTGATATTTTTTTTGTTACTTAACCTAACCTGATGACTTTTAAACTATTACTTATTTCGAAATCAAGCACTATATAAAGTTCTCTCGTTACAGATAATGTTTTGGCCAAGTTTGGGTCCCTGAAGAGTATCTTCCGGAGGGAACTCAGCAAAGTGAGGCAACTAAAGAGTGGGAGCGGAACTGCAGAACGTGCTCCCAAATGGCTTTGTTTGATCAGTTTATTAATTCCACAAAAATCGGTTGACATGAGCGACAAGCTCTTCAATTTTGGATTGCTGAAAAATTAAATCTGCACTGTCCCAAGCCAGCCATATCTGCTGAGGGCAGCAGGTGTCTACTCCAACGCAGATCATACCAGAGAGAGGAGGTATGGTACAATTGCGCCATAGATTTTACTGTGTATGGGTTATACATTTTTGCACTCATTTTTAATCAGATTATCTGACCATTTTCAGAGCTGGGTAATTTATGTTCTCAATGTATGCATTTGCTATGGAATGCCTGATTGAAGAAATAGTTTGAACCTGTATATCCCTACTTTTTTACATTTAGGAATAGAACCTAAGAACTTTTAAATAATGATGGGAAATAAATGGTATTCCCCGAATTGTGATTGTTACCTTGTCCAGTGCGTCTGTGAAACTTTCGTCTGACGGGATTCATAAAGGATAAAAGCGTGGCCCAGGGAGTGTAAGCGCTCTGTCGGTCTTGTCAGTTATGGCCCATGGTCACATTACATTAGCTCCCGCCTCCATGAACATTGACAAATCCTCCTCTAGTCATGAAGGCTGCAGTCCCCTTTCGCATCCCCTCATAATAACCTCAGAACGACAGAAGAGAGAAGTGTGAAGTGTTCAGTGGGCTGTGCCATGGCAAAAATTTAAAGGCGTTACCTTCGACCAGGGTCTATAATTTGTTAAAGCTATGGCCGTTAGTCCTTATTTTGTATATGCATTCCTACCCTTTAAGCAAATTGGCATTGATACAATATTGATTAGGTTGTTTCCTTTAGTGCTAGATATGAGCGCACAAACACCAATAGGGATTCTGATTTTAATGCTCGAGGTGTTAAAATACCTTACTATCCAACATATCCAAACTGAGGGACCAGATAACCTGTGTGTACCTGAGATTCTGCCGACAGTAATTGCGTACCAACTATGAAATCGAAAATAATTCCAGCCCACCATCATCAATACATCTGAACCCCCAGGAAGCATTACCACCAGCAAGTAGCTCCTTAAAATGCCCAGCAAAAAAGGAAAGAACAAAGCAACGCAAGGACGAAGACCTTCCATCAAGGCAGTGACGTCTTCAGCCTTATGCAAACTTTGGAAGTAAGTTGCTAAAAATGGTAACGAACACCTACAACTTCGCTGAGACTGCTGCCACATGTTGCAAACTTATGATTGATGGTGCCAAGCCATTTACATTGTCAATTTAGTGCTCATGTTTGCCAAAGCATTGACCACTTTAAGTCAATTACAATTGTTATTATACTAAGAACAATTGTTTTAATTGGCCTCCTCCCTCCTTGGACACACTCAGGCCCGTACCAAGAATCATGATGAAGGTAGAGGCGACGACCTTCGTCGACTGAGGAGGGGTACGCATATAAGGGATAATATTATTTCGGAACAACGAGCAGCGACGAAGGGCAGCACAAAGACACGGGGTTACCCGTGTCTTCGTGCCAACCTTCGACCGTCGTCGCTGCTCTTCGTTCTGAAAAATATCCCTTATATGGTACCCCTCCTCAGTCGACGAAGGTCGTCGCTCGACCTTCATCATGACTCTTGGTACGGGCCTCATTGTCTTGGGCGACTTCAATGCTACTACTACAGTCGGCGCAAAAAACTTAGGACGCCAACAAACTTAGGACGGGAATAACGTCCTTAGCTTTTTTGCCAATTTCGGTGGGAGCGATTGAATTTTTTTTACTTTTTTTGTATATCTGGCAGTGCCTTAGTGTGTCTGCTGTAGATTCCTCGCTCCTGCCCGCTCTGTATCTTCCAAGTCATCATAGGAAGAGGTTGTTGTGTTTGGTTCGCCAACCTTCCTACACCCCCATTCGCCCCTCCATCTTCTACCGTCTCCTCCAGGTATACTAATGCATTATGCCGGGCAAATCTCTATCCATTATGAAAAAGACACATATAGTAACCTTGTATTGAAGTGGGAAAACTATGGGCCAGATAGCGAGTGAGACGTGTGTTTCCAAACACACCGGCTCGGTCTGGTGCAGGCGGGCGCAAGATGGTGAGTTAGAGACTGTTTTGGCGTGGAAGAAAGAGTCAGGGCGACCAAGAAAAACTTCAAAGAAGGCTGATCAACTGCTCAAAATGATTGTTGATGTCAACTATCCTATTGAACAGTTGATCAGTCTTCTTTAAATTATTTCTTAGTCGCCCTGACCCTTGCTTCACGCCAAAACAGTCTCTACTCACCATCTTGCACCCGCTTTGCACCACACCGAGACGGTGTGGTTTGGAAACCGCACATCTTCCTCGCTATCTGGCCCAGTTTTCCCACTTTGATACAAGGTTACTTTGTGTCTTTCTTCACAATGGATAGAGATTTGCCCGGCATAATGCATTGTATACCTGGAGAAGGCGGTAGAAGATGGAGGGGCTAATGGGGGTGTAGGAAGGTTGGCGAACCAAACAAAACACCTCGTCCTATTGATGACTTTGGAAGATACAGAGCGAGCAGTAGCGACGGAATCTACAGCAGACACACTAAGGCACTGCCAGATATACAAAAACGTAAATAAATTCAATCGCTCCCACCAAAAATGGCAAAAAAGCTAAGGACATTATTCCCGTCCTAAGTTTGTTGGCATCCTAAGTTTTTTTGCGCCGACTGTATGTACTGGCACTGTGAGAGATTGCTACGAGTTATGTATTGGTCCCCATGGCTCCGGTACCAGAGACATTAACAGTTCTCTGCTTCTGAACTTTGCAAGGTCCAGAAGGTTGAGAATTGCAGGTTCTTGGTATCAGAGAGGAGACTGCACCACTGCACATGATATAGTAATGCCGGAGGGGTAGCTAAGGAGATCGACCAAGTCCTCATTAGTACTCGTTGGAGGATCCTCCAGAACTGCAGGGTTTACCGGAGTGCTGAGTTCTTTGCAACAGATCACAGACTTGTTGTTGCTACACTTAAGCTTTATGTCAAGTTCAGAAGAATCTCAAGAGGTAACCATACTGTTTCATCCTAAGAAACTGAAGGACTTGACATGTGCCCATAAGTATGCGGTGGCAGTCTCAAATCGGTTTGATGTGCTCAGTGCCCTCGAGGACCCTGTAGAACTGTGGGATACCTTCAAACGTGAAACTCTCCAGGCTGCCAAGGAGTGTATTGGAGAGCGTCCGAGGTCAAGGCGTGGTTTTGTCTCGACGGAGACGCTGGAGAAAATCGAGGATAGTCGTGCTGCCAGGCTATGTTGATCTCAAGAAGGCGTTTGACTCAGTGCATTGCGAGTCACTGGGAACTTCCTCAACCTCGCAGGGATCTTGCAAGGACTATTGGGTTGATTGACGGTATGTACTCTGGGCCGGAGAGTGCTGGGAAGTGTGGGGCAGGTGTATCCAGCTTCTTTCCTGTGAGATACAGGAGTGGGCAAGTGCGTCCTTTCCCCATCCCTTTTCAACACTTGTATGGACTGGTATTGGGAAAAGTTGTATATCAAAGTGATTGGGGGTGTAGCATCCTCCGGCAACACTGATCTTGTTTTTGCCGATGAGGCCGTATCTTTGCTGAGTCGCTGAGATCCTGGTGTCTCTCGAGGCGCTGCACGAGAAGGAAAAGCCGGTGTATGTCCCCCTGATTGATTGATTGATGATTAGTATATTGAGACAAGAAAATTTTGAGTAAATGAATTTGAAACTTTAATGTAAACTCTGCAAAATTGAAAAAAAGATATCAAACGTGAAATTGAATGAAAACTTGGGAGTAAACTGAAAGAGAAAGAAAAGTAAGAATTAAGTGAATTTTAACTAGAAGGCAAATGAAAAAGACAATAGCTAGTCAACTACACCTTAACAGACAATAACAATTATAGGAGTGTTTTATAAGCATATAGTGTTGGTTTTGTGTATGATAATAGGTATAAATGAAAAATATAACAGAAAAAAGAATTATAGAAAAGCCGTGCAATATGTTACAATTCTAAAGACAACGTGGTTATATTTGTTAGCATTGTCATTTTTTATCAGTCCTTAGGCAATATGGTTGAAAGAAAAGGGAGGGGGAAGGGAAATGTCTCTGAAAAACCGAACTGAATTGAAAGGTTTTTGGGTGTGCTAGAAAAATGATAAATGGGAAAATTTATAGTATTATAATATTTAGGAACAGGAGCAGGAATTTTACAGGAACTACCTCGTGTAGGTCTCACGTCCTCTTGTAGCTTCCTTATTTTCTTATGTTCTTAAGAAATTTAGAAGATATAGATAACAGGAGAAAGGAGGAGAAATGGAAAAGAAGAAAAAAAAAATTATAATAATTTCATGCTCATTCAAAGTTGATAAAAAATACAGAAATCAAATCTGGAGAAGAAGAAATCTGTTACATGTGAAATGATTGAGATAAATATAATGTGTAGAAAGTAGATAGGAATTTATTGCGTAAATATTTTCATGACTCGGAAATACTAAGAGGAAACTATTTTAAGCTTGGGGAGAATAGAAATGCCAGAAATTGATGACTTAAGAGAAAATGAAAGATACATAGCAATAGATGTTAGAAATTACTGGCTACGCGAAGAGAAAAAATAATGTTGAAATATAAGGATAGGTTCAGGAAGTGCTTTTGAGTTAGTATTGAAAACTATAACTGTAAAATAACTTTGGTTTTAGATAAATTGTGTCAGAGAGAGATGTAATATATTTAATGCCAAAAAGGGGGGAAATGTACAATACAGAGTTATTATTTTTTTACAGGAACTACCGCCTCGCGGCCTTATTTTCTTATGTTCATATATTTGAAGCTTTAATGTACTTTTTTTTTAAGTGTAAACTTTAGCACCCAACATAAAGTACACTATAAAAAAAATCTTTTTTAACCATTTACCCCTCATTTGTGAATAATATATATATTATATATATATATATATATATATATATATATTATTATAGATATATATCTATTTATATATATCATCTAATATACTATATATATATATATCTATATATATATATATAATATATATTATATATACTATATTATATATATCGTTATTCCATCAGTGTGAAACTCACTAGTTTAGTCACTAATATTTAGCATAGTTTTAATTTCATACTTGCATTTACAAGTCAGAGACAATTCTAGTTAGTTTTTAATAATTCCCTACATCACACAGCTTATGCACCTGTCACACCTACCGCAATCAGCCATCAAACTAATTACTTACGACCATCATCGATTACTATGCATTTTGCGGAGGTAACATGACAATAAAGAGTATCATACTTATGGAATAAACATCATTCTGAATTATTATAGCAATTTTAAGATGGCTAAGGGTTATATAAGTATATTGAAAACCGTTAGAATACTTTATTTGTTTATACTATAGAAAACCTTGAGTGCTACGTATCACTTCTGGTTGCAGCTTACTATTGCTATATAATATTGTCAATTATACAGCAGAGTATTCCCTAGGAACAAAGTAGTAAGTATTCATTAATAATCATAAACAAAATAGGGTGCTACTATAGCATGCGGTCTTCCTCGGGGTCTGTAGTCTACCGTACTGTAATATGCTGTCTACCAAGACCCAACCTGACCCGACAACCAGGACCCTACCAAACCTTATAAAATGGGGATTAACGAAGTACCTAATGTCGCAGTATCCTCCTTCTAAAGAAAATGAAAGGCATTGACAGGTGAGCTGTTTCAATCACACCTGGATCACTTTTGCTGGAAAGTTCTAAGAAAAGCTGCATGATGATTTATTTGTTGCATCTGTAAAAAATTAATGACATAGAAATCAAACGTTAAAGAATAATACAACGTAAATGTCATTTAATTTTTTTTTTTTAAAAAAAAATTTTGTTAAAAAAAAAAACTATTCCGACATGTAGCCTATATAGTTTTATTATGGATTTGATACGAAGTATGTGTTCATTACATAGATATCATTCATCCTCCGTCTATACGCGGTGTATGCCTTATTCTGCTGTAAATTAGTAATATATGAAAGATTAACAAAACATAATATTAATTTGAATTTAGCAGTATGTAGTATTGGCATACACTGCATATCATTTTCTTCATATCAGATAACGAGCGAAATGTTATCTTACTGTTAATGACCAAAATACTTCATTTCACTCCATAATAAAACTATTGACACTATAATGAAACAAATCCTGTCAATGCCTTACATTTTTCTTAAGGAAACTTAGACATATTAGGTATTTTTTTTCGTCGTTGAAGCCCCATTTTATAAGTTTAGTAAGGGTGTCGGTCCAGTTTTTGCGGGTCTTGGTATGCCCGCACATTACAGTAGGTAACTCCAGACTCCGAGTAGCTACAGACTCCGAGGAAGACCGCATGCTATAGTAGCACCCATTGTCATACCCAACTACATTTAGTGAGAGTGCCATTCATTTTGCCATGGTAGTTGGCCTTCATTACTGAAGTACTCAAGAAAACAAGTCCCTGACTGCAAGGCCATCTCGTGTGCTCTATGGCGCAAAGCCATTTAATTGAGTAGATTTGGGGGGAAGGAAATTTTCAATATTTCCCAAAAGGAGGGTTTTTTTTTTTTAAAAAAATTTTTTAAAACCCCGGATGGGGAAAATTTGCCCCCGGGAACGGGGGGGTTTTCAATTTTTTCCATTTTAGCTCGACTTTTTGCCCCTGTTAAAAATAATTAACTTTATCAACTTTCAAATACCAAAATTTATCGGGCGGGCTTTAAAAAAAACCCCGAAAACCCCGAAAAATTGGTTTTTGGGTGGAAAATTTTCCGAATTAAAAATAAAAGTAATAACCTAAAAAACCTAAAAAAAAAAAAAAAAAAATTAAAAAAAAATTATTAAAAAAAAATTTCATTTTTTTGAAAAAAAGTACAATAAAAAAAATTTTAAAAAAAATTTGGACCAAAAAAAAAAAAAATTTTTTTTTTTTTTTAAAATTTTAAAATTAAAAAAAAAAATTTTAAAATTTAATTTTTTAACAATTTTATTTTAAATTTTTTAAACCCCAATTTATTCACCCAAAAGTTATTTAAATAAAATACATTAATTAAATTAAATTTTTTAAAATTGAAAAATTATAAAAATATTTTTTTTAAAAAATATATTAAAAAAAATTTTAAAAAATTAAAATTTTAAAAAGGAACGTTAATTTTGGGAACGCCAGGTTTTTAAATAATTAAAGGAAGTTAAGGGGGGGTTTGGGTTTAAAAAATTTTTTTCCCCAATATGCAAATTAAAGGGGAAAACAAAAAAATTTAAATTAACTTTTTTTTTAAAAAAAAATTTAAAAAAAAAAAATTAAGGAAATAAAAAAATCAAAAAATTTAAAATTTTAAAAAAGGGGGTTAATTTTTTTAAAAAAAAAATTTTTAAAAATAAAAAAAAAAAAAAAAAAAAAAAAAAATTTTCTTTTTTTAAATTAAATAAAAAAAATTTTAAATTAATAAAAAAAAAAAAAAAAAAAAAAAATTAAAATTTTTTTTTAGTATTAATTAAAAATTTTTTAAAGGTTTTAAAATATTATTAAAATTTTAAAATAAATAAGAATTTAAAAAAAAAAAAAAAAAATTTTAAAAATTTTAAAATTTTTTAATTATTAAAAATTGTTAAATTTTTTTAAAGTTTTCAATTTAAATAATAAAACTTTTTAAAAATTAAAATTTTTTTTATTTTTTTGTTAAATTTTGGAAAATTTTATAGGAAATTTTCCCCCACGGGAGGTTTTAAATTTATAGGAACTTTTTTTTTTTTTTTACGTTTCGGAATTTATAAAAAATTTGGGGGAAAATTTAAAAACTTTTTAATGAGGTGATTTTTTTTTTTTAAAAAAAAAAAAAAGGGGTGGGGGAAAATGGTAGGGTGTGGGTATGGGGGGAAAGGGGGGGGGGTGGGTGAGGGGTGAGGAATGGGGGGGGGGTGTGGGTAATGGGGTGGGGAAAAAGGGTGGGGGGTGAGGGGTAAGGGTGAGTGGGGGGGTGGGTGGGGATAAAATAAGGGTTTGAGTAAGGGGTTGGGGTTTGGTGGGAATGGGTGAGTGAATGGGGGGGGGTGATGGGTAAGGGTGAGTGAAGGGTTTTGGGGTTGAGGGGAAAGGTTGGCTTAAATACACACTTTTTACATCCATGATTTCAGGAAAGCTACAAGGGCTATCTGGAGAGCTGTGTTGGGGGCCTTCCCCCCACCAAACACAGGTGGTGGCCCAGCAACACCTTACGTTTTTGTACGTAGTATAAAGGTAGGGGTTTGTAATTTTTACTGCAAAAAACCCGTAACTAATTAGAATTTGTGGGACCCCCGGGTTTGCGCCAATAGTTTTTCACTACGTAACTGACAACCTTTCAAAAACTTTTTGGGGAACATTTGCACTTAAAAAAAAGTTTGTACTCCCTTTTTTTAAACATTTCCCCTCATCTTTTCACAACCATTTGTACATCCCATACGTTTTTGCTACTTTTACTACTACCTTCAGGGGCCTTTGCCAAAAACCTTCCTGGCGTACCATATTACCCTCCCTTTTCTGCAACAGTTTTTGCATACAGCCCCTTTTGATTTGGAAGAGTATAGTTGTGTAAAAAATTTATACAGCGAGAAATTTTTGTGCAAAGCGGCACCAGCCCCCCAGTAAAGACCCCTCACTGGGCCCCGCCCTTTTTATGAGTTGATCATAAGTTTTCCCCACGTAGGTTTGGCTTTTACTTAATGACCTCGTGTCAATGTGAAAATATATATCCTTCAGAATATCTGAATCCTAAAATAAAAATTTAAGTAGTCCCAATATCCAAAATCAGTATGTGACTTTTTTTATTGATTAAGTTTTGAAATATTTTAATTTTACCTTTTTAAAAGTTGAAATCTTAATTTGATTATATAAAAGCATAACAAATAAAAAATTTTGTTTTACAAACTTATAATAGAACCGTATTAAATAAATTTCTTAATAGAACCCTAATAGAAAACGTTTCTACATAGATATAATAAGAAACAATCATGCATAATAACCTGAAATTACTCTTTACTTAAAATTTAAAAATCTTCCCAAGAACCGTATTTGAAGGGTAAACCCATATGTTTTCCGTCAAAAAAATCGAAAAAAAAATAAAAAAATTTAAAGGGTGCATAAAGTGCAAAAAGGTGATTTTGTCACTGAATGCTTAGTTTTTTTGTATTTATTCGGTAATAAGCTTAATTCGTGAGTATTACCTGATATAAGCACCGTTTTTCACCAAACTCCGTTTGGGAAATTTTACGGGAAAGGTTATGTATATAACCCTTTCACGCACGGTGACGCGATCGCGTCAAAAGGGGCCCCGGTACATCTTAGTTTTTGACGCGAATTGCGTCAAAAAACAAAAAAAAATTCCCCAAAAATAAAGTATTTATAAAACGCGCAAAATTTTTCTGCGAAAAAAGAACCCAAGCAGCCTATAAAAAAATAATTTAATAATTTTAAAAAAAAAATTTGTAAAAACTCGCTCGTGCAAATGTTTTGAAGTATAAGGGCCCGTGCTCTTTTCACTCTCGCAGGCAGCTTTTTACCCCCGCCTTTAGCCTCCGTTTCCAAATGGTTTTTTCATTTTTCCTCATTTTCTAAAAAATTGCTGGCCATAGAAAATTATAAGGGTTTTTAGCGTTGGAATCCTCAAAAAGTCCCTTTTATGGCATATAAACCAAAAAAAAGTCGACTCAGGAAGACGAGCACGAATGGGAAACGTAAGTATTCTTTTTTCTCTTTATCAATTTTTTTTTGAAGTCGTTAAACTCCGCTATTTTTTTTGCTTTTCTTATTTTTTTGTCTTTCATAAGGCGAATAATCTTTTGCAAAAACCAACCCCAAAATATAATAATGCCAGGAAAAAAGAATAATCGTGGTTGAAATTTGATAACATAAAAAAAAACATTCGCCGCACAGTCAGGCCACCCCGGGGGAACTTAGAAACCCCCAAATTGATGTCGCGGGGGACGGAAAAATTAAAAAATTTTTCGTGCGTAAAGGGGGTTAAGTAATACTTACGTACTTTAACATATGTTCCACACTATTCATTAGGTATATAAAACTTTTTGAACCCTTTTAAAAAATATCAGTTACATCATGCGAGGGGCACTAAAAAATTTGAATGTTTTTAAAACAAATAAGGGAGAAATAATTTTAAATACTAAAACATTTTTTTAATGTTTTTAAATACTAAATACATAAACTGTATTTAGTACTTTTGTAAATACATTTAAATACACCAAATTTTAACATGTCCGAAAAAAAAGGTTTTCCTTGGTTTTCCTTAGATTTGAGTTTCCCTAGAAATTCCCTTTTCTCAGCCTAATTTTCCTTCAAAAAGGAAATTTCCCTTTGCAGTGGAAACAGGGGTCATGTAACATCGGGGTTGCCGATAGGGGGGCGGGTTTAGGCCAAAAAAAGATAAAAATGTTTTACTTTTTTAATTAGGTATTTAAATACAATGTTTTTAAATACTATATAATTATTTAAATATTTGTTTTTATTTTTATTTATGTATAGTTTTGTATTTGTTGTATATGTTTATATTATTTTGTATATGTATCAAAAATTAAAAATTTTTGTATGAAATCATGAAAAACACACACACACAAAAACACACACACCACACACACAACACTTTTAAGTTTTGAGCTTTTTTTTAAGGTTTTAAAATTTTTTTTGGATTTTTATTGTTTTTTAAGGGGGGAGGGGGATTGGCTAGGGTTTTAAAGAGTTAGTAAGCAGGAAGGGATGGCGGGGGTTTTAATAGATTTAGAAGCAGGGAAAGGATTGGCTAGGGTTTAAGGTTTTAGTAAGCATGGAAGAGGATTGGCTGGGTTTGATGGGTTTTTGATAAGGGGGGAAGGGGATGGGATAGGTTTTAATGGGTTTATTTAAGGTTACAGGAGTTTTATTATTTTTTTTTAGTTTTTTTTAAGGGGGAAAAATAATTGGATGGGGTTTAGTAAGCATGAAGGGGAGGGAATTTTGAGTAATTTAAAAAAATTAAATTAACCCTTGAGGCCCAGAACGAAATTTTCTATTTAATAGACCCATTAGAAAATTTTTTGGTGA
Organism: Chionoecetes opilio; assembly: GCA_016584305.1. Classification (NCBI taxonomy): domain Eukaryota; kingdom Metazoa; phylum Arthropoda; class Malacostraca; order Decapoda; family Majidae; genus Chionoecetes; species Chionoecetes opilio. The sequence continues at coordinate 9,695 of JACEEZ010010857.1, read as the reverse complement.
ATGTAAAGCAATATTTTTAGAGCTAGCCCTGTTTAGACCTGTCCCTAACTAATTTGGTATAATCATTTATTTTTTCGAAATTTTTATGCTAAAAACGACGATTTATGTGGCAAAGGAAAGATCTGCGGGGAAGGGGTTAAGAAGAAGCTTTTAAAAAGAAGAAAATTTAAGAATAAGAAGAATTAGTAAGCAAGAAGGGGGTTTGGCGGTTTTAATGTTTTTTTTTAAGGTTTTCAGGATTTTTAGTTTTTTTTGTTTTTTTAAGTGGGGGAGATGATTGGCTATTTTAGTAAGATATAATAAAAATCAAATAAGTGGTGGGGTGGGTGTGTGGTGTGGGTGGGGTGTTCTTTAGTTGTGACATTGATGACATACAGGAAACGAGAATGCTAAGGCATATTGTCCCGTCTCCAAAAACAAATTATCTAGTTTGATTAAAGTCATGACTCTAAAGTGGTTTTCAGAGGGGGCACTAAATAAGAATGTTTTTAAATTTAAAAAAATACTAAATACACAACTGTTTTTAAAAATTTTAAATACAAAAATATAACATCCCGAAAAAAAGGTTTTCCCTTGGGATTTCCTTAAAAATTTCCTTCTCGGGCCAAAATTTCCTTAAAAGAAGGGTTTCCCTTTGCAAAGGAGACAGGGTTCACGTAACATCAGTTGCCGGGGTATTTGGGGCGGGTTTATGACCAAATTTAAACTGATAAAAAGTTTTACTTTTTTAATTATGAGTATTTTATATAAAGTTTTTAAAACTAAAAAAGTTTTAAATACTGTATTTAACAGTATTTAAAAATGAAAACCCAAATGATTTAAAATACATTTCTAAAACACAACGTATTTAAATACGTATTAAATACAAAGTAAAATACTGCCACTTGATCATGATGTTATAAGTACGTAATTTGAAAGTAAAACCACACGTACTATTTAGTAGAAGAAACACGTTTTTCTGAAAACGTTTAATTACTTAAAAAACATTTTGTAGCGACGAAACAAACACTCCCTAAAACAACTACACAATTCATAAAAACGAATTTACTTACGTACTTATTTTAACATATGTACCCCAGTTTTCATTAGGTATATAAAGTTTTGAATCCTCAATATACGTTAATCATGAGTTATAAGTACGTAATTAAAAACGTAAAACCACTACGTAAATTTTAGTAGAAGAAACGGTTTTACATAACGTTTTAATTACTTTCATAAAAGTATCGTGGGCGAAACCCAAAACACTACCTAAATACAACATAGAAAATTTCAAGAGTGAACGTAGTTTTAAAATATTTTACGAATTTCCAAACTTACCAAACGCTACCTTCTAAAAAACGTTAGGTTTACGTAGTTGTTGCGGGGGGGCCAAAGGGCCCCCCAAATAGCCCTCCGCGGGAGCTACCCAAAAACCCCCCCGGAGGGGCTTGCGGCTAGTTATAAACAAAAAAAGCTTCATTAATGAGAAAAGTACCAAGTTACATAACACCAAACCCCTGTGCCATTCACATTGTCCACTTTTAGTCTCTCCCATTTGTCCACTTTTAGGGAGGGCAGGGGGGGGGGGGCATGGGGCCCATCCCCCCCCCTTTTTGCAAAGAATAAATAATAATAAATAAATATTTTCATCAACGAAAAAATTTTTTTAAACGTTTTTTTTTTATCCCCTGCCTTTATATAACTTAGTTATTTTAAAGTATTCGTCCGCCCATTTTTCGCATAAGTATTTTGATGTTCTTCAAAATACCTACTCCCTAATCCACACAAAAAAATAATTTCTTCCCCTTTTTTCGTGAAAACACGACTTTTGATAACGTTTTTGTTTTTTTGGCCCCCACTTTAAAATTTTGGGTACCCCACGATAGCTACCGTCAAGTCTGGATTATGAGGAACCGTTGAGGGGGAACCCGGTTCCAGATGGGAAACCCGGGTTTTTCCAGCCAGTCGTGGCGGACCCGTCGGAACCCGGGTTCCAAAACCGGTTCTCGCCCAGCCCTACAGTTACCTAAGCCCACACCACTGTCCCGATTTGGGGGCTAGAAACCCCAGGACTTTTGGTTTTGACAAGCACCTCCCCACGCCTAAAAAAAAAGGGAGGAATTTTTTTTAGGTTTTGGTGCGGCTAGTTGGTTGTGACGGTCGTCGCCTGTCGGGGGGACAGTCGCCAACTCAAGAGAGTCTATGGAAATTTTTTGAACTGGCCCAAATTTTAGTCGGTCACCCCCCCCCGGCCCCAAAATTTTTGTCCCCGGTATAAAAATTAGGGCGAGAATGCTAAGAGTGTTTTGAAAAGGGGTAAAATGCCTAGGTTAGAAAACATGGATGCATTTTGGGGGGGGCAGCTTTTAGATTATCTCCCTTTCCAAAAAGGCCGCCAAAAATCCCCCCAAAATTATGAAATTTTTAAAAATTTTGTTTTTGGGCCTATCATGTAGAGGTTTTTCCGGTTCCCGGAAGTCAGGCCGGGGGATAAGGTCCAAGAACTTAGTTTGGGCGCATTTCCTTGACCCATGGAGTACCCTTTTCCCGTAAGTTCTCCCCCCAGTCTGTTATATATCCCATGCAAGTTTTGAAGACATGGGGTTTATGGAGAGTGGTAGAACACCTGGTTGAAGCCCATTGCCAACTTTTGCAGACACAGAGGGTATCACCTTTCCCGCTGGTCAAAGAAACCCCCTGTCCAAACTTATTTAGTATCCGAATGACTTTAGGTTTCCAGGAGGGCTTTTTCGCAAAGGAAGCAGGAAAGTTTAGGGGTTTTTACGCCCACGTTTTAACAGCGTATATCAGTCCTGGCTAAAAGACTCGAAAGAATAGCAGTCTTTTGGGGTTTTTTCGTAGACTAGTTGTATCTCCCTGAGGAGCCCCACCAGAAATCGCTGTAAAAACATTTGGTTTTTGGGGATAGAGTAGCTACTCAGACGGATGATATGGCCACGGGGTGAAAATCATGTCCTTCTTGATGGCCCTTCGGATTGTGACGAAGTGATCTAGATCTTGTTGATTTGTAGACTTTTCCTTCCAAAGCTTGAGGGCTCCCTATGTAGATTTTGATTTTCCAAGACACATCCTTTAATGAGACAAGCAGGGAAAACAAAAAACTTCCCTTTCGCGGAAAAAATTTTACGCACCTCCAGTCGGATTCAGTCTCTGTGCATATTCTTCTTTTTTTTAACCTCAGAAGATTAACCACCAGCAACATTTAAAGATTCCAATTTTTTGGTCAAGGAGGTGATGGGATAATCCTCTTTGGGGATAATATCTTCTTGATGTATTCGAAAAGTTTGGAAGCTTTCCTTAAACCCTTTTGATACAGTATAAATTATCTGTTATTTTCTTTTTCATCTCATTTTGTCCTCTTGTTCCCAGTGTAATTTCCCATAGCATGAAGCGTGGAGTGTGCCCTGCGGAAACAAGTCTCTACTGGTTTGTGCTATCATCCCGCCGTCGCATTTCGAGGCACTCTTCTTTGTTTGATCTACTTTAGTTTTGAGCAGGTAAGGTTTTACGGTATTGGAGTGCTTTTTTAATTGACCTTGCTACAGAATACGCAGACGGGGCAAAACTCTTGAATTTTTATTTTTGGAAGACTTTTTTGGGGGACGTATATACCAGATAGATCATATCATTTACCTGGTTTCTTTTTAGAGTTTCCAAGTCTTTTTTATGGGAACATGTTCAATTTTTGATGATAGAATTAATTGGGGAATTCTTTTCCGAAGCGTTTTTGAAACGCTAGAATGGGGACATGGTTCCCGACTTTGGGGCTTTAAGTAAGGTTTAACCCCGGAGGAGGCTTTGAGGGGCTGACAAATGTTCACTCCGTCGGATATGGGGGGGGTTTTGGGGGGTTTTTGAGCACAGTTTCTTGGCGGGGTTTCCTTGGCGTTTCCAGTTAAAGGACATTCCAGGCCTCCAGTGAAGTTCACGCTACCCCCGAACCGGATTTGCCCGATTCTTTTCTAATCACCAGCCTTCAACAATAGCTTCGAGAGGTAGCGGTGCTATTTCCTCTCCACTCAAAAACCCCACTTTCTCTGAACGCACGACCCGCGGGCCCGGGGGGCTTCCCCGGCGTGGTGGTTTTCCCCGAGGGTCTCCAACGTCGCCCGGGCGATCGTCCGGTCCGTCCCGCCCATGAAATACGAACCTGAAAAAAAAAAAAAAAAAATTATTGTAGTATATTTTTATAAATATAATATACAGTTTTGGAAAAGGGGATAACTCCCCTAAAACGCCCCTGCCACAAGCTATCACAGTTTTCTAACTCTAGGATTATACTTCCAAAAAAACACTATTAGATTCTCGCCCTAATTTTATACGACCCAAACCCCCCGGCTGATGCCTAATCTACAACAACCCGACTCTGCCCATCGAGGCCCCAGTCGCAGACAGTCTATATATACGACAGTCATGCAGATGGTCGCCCAGTGTCGGAAGACGTCTGACTGTCCCCGTTTGGCCAGCGAAAAAAAATTTTTTGGCCAACACTCTGACAATGGTTTGGCGTACAGTGGGCGTCTAAAAATATTTAGTCTTTAGACATGTCTAACTTTTCGGCATGTAGAAAAAAGCCAACATCCCGACAAGGGTAGCCCATATTCCCCAGGGGGACAACCACGCGCGACCATTTACATCAATAGCCAAGACTCGTGTACCCTAGAGCGTGGCCCAAAATTGGCCAGTTGGAACGGGGTTTAACCAACCTTCCCTGACGGTCAGATTGGCCGGGTTTTTTTTCCCAAAATGGGCCGAATTTGGGAAAAAAAAGGGGGGGCGAGTTGGTGATTCAAAATGAACCGAGTTGGGGAAGGCCCCAAATGGACGTATATCGTTAACCTCAAATTATAAACTCAGGCTATTTGGGCATGTGGCACGCTTTCCCCGAAGCCTCCCACGTATCGGGGTTGTTTTGTAGGGACAAACTGGCATGGAGGGGAGGCCACAAGATAGGCTGGGCAATTTATGTATTCTGCCAAGAGTTTGTTTGTATAGGAAGTTTATGCTCCCCGGGATTTAAGGCATGATTTAAATTTTGAACAAAAGCTTAATATTTTCTTTACCCAACCGTGACTTTTTTAAATATTTCTTATTTTGAAATAAGCTTTTATAAACTTTTCGTTACAGATATGTTTTGGGGCCCAAATTTTTGGGCACTGAAGAATATCTTTCCCGGGGCGGAACCAGCAAAGGAGGCCCCGAAAAGGGGGGGAAAAATGCAGAGTCATCCAAAATGGGCTTGTTTGAACAGTTTTATTCTTAAAAAAACTGGACCCTGAGCCCAAGCAAGCTCTTTAAATTTGGGGGCCCGGGTTTAAACTGCAGTCCAAGCCAGCATGTCTGCAATGAGGGCAAGCACGTGTTACTCCAACGCAGGATCATAAAAGAGAAGGGATGGTACAAGCAGCCATATTTTTTCGTGTATGGAGATACATTTTTTCACCAAATTTAACAGACATTTCCCTTTTCAGAGCGGGTATTTTTATTTCTCAGGTAAGCATTTGCTATGGAAGCCCGATTGAAGAAAAGTTGAACCTTTAAAGCCCCACTTTTACACTAAGGAAATAAACCAAGCAATTTTTATAAGATGGGGAAAAAAAAGTTTCCCCGAATTTTGATTGCTACCTTTTCATTGACTGTGAAACTATTTTTTGACGGATATAGGGGAAAAACAGGGCCCAGGGTAGTGACGCTCTGTCGGTCTTGTCAAGTATGCCCAGGAACATTTCATTATTCCCTGTCCCCGCCTCCAGAAAAAGGACAAACTCCTCAAGTCCTGAGGGTTGCAGCCCCCTTCGGGATCCCTTTGAAAAAACCCAAACGACAGAAGAGAGAAGAGTGAAGTGTTTAGGGCCGTCATGGCAAAGTTTTTAAAGGGGTACATTTGCAGGGGCCCATCATTTTTTAAAGCATAGGCGTTGTCCTTATTGGTATAGTCGGTATTGGGGTATTCTACCTTTTAACCCAATTTCATGATACAATTTATTGGTTGGGTTTGGGTTTTGTGCTAGATTAGGCCCAAAACAAATAGGGGAATTGATTTTTAAGCTCGAGTGTTAAGACCTACATTCAACAGACAAAACCGAGGAACCAGATAACCTGTGTGTAGCTGAAATTACTGCAGACAGTAATGGGCCCACCAACGTTTAAAAGAAGAAATTTCCAGCCCCCCTATCAACCAGTCAACCCCAAGGGAAACATTACCACCCGCAGTAGTTCACTTAAAAAAGCCCAGCAAAAAAAAGGAAAGAAAAAAACAACGCGGCGAAGACCTTCCAAAAAGCAGTGATGTCTTCGCCTTATGCAAATGCAGGGAAGCGCTAATGTAAAGTACACTACAACCTCGCGAAAAATCTGCCAAAAGTTTGCAAGTTGATGATTGAGTGCCTAGCAATTTTCATTTCAATTAGTGGTCGTTTTCAAAAGCTAGACCACTTTTAAAGGGAATTTGCAATTTTATTTTAAATAAAAATTGTTAAATGCCCCCTCCCTCCCCAGGACACACTAGGGCCCCCCAAGAGTCAGAGAAGGTCGAGCGACGACCTTCGTCGATGAGGAAGGGGACCATAAAAGGGGTTTTTCGGAACGAAAAGCAGCGACAATCGGGGACGAAGACACGTGGTTACCCGGTCTTTGTGCCGACCTTCAACCCTCGTTGCTGCTCTTCGTTCCGAAAAAAATCCCTTAATGGTACCTCCTTAGTCGACGAAGGTCGCGCCGCCTTCATCAGACTCTTTTTTAGGGGCCCATTTTTTTGGGGGACTTTAATGATACACTGGCACTGTGAGAGAGGCTAGAGTTATGTGTTGGGCCCCCTGGGTCCCGGGACCAGAAACATTAAAGTTCTCTGCTTTTGAATTTTGCAAGACCGAAGGTTTAGAATTGCAGGTTTTTGGTATAAGGACCAACCTCCCGCTGGGCAGGGGTATAATGTCGGGGGGGTAGCTAAGGAGATCGACCAGTCCTCGTTGCCACTCGTAGGAGAACCCCCAGAATGCAGGGTTTTCTGGAGTACTGATTCTTTGGAAAAAATCACAGACTTGTTTTGCTACACTTAAGTTTTATGTCAAGTCCAGAAGAATCTCAAGAGGTAAAACCCTAATGTGTTTCATTTTTAGAAACTGAAGGACTTACATGTGCCCATGAGTAGCAGCATGGGGATCCAAATCGGCTGATGTGCTCGGTGCCCCGAGGGACCGTAGAAATGTGGGATGCCTTCAAACGTGAAACTCTCCAGGCTGCCAAGGAGGTATTTGGGGGGCACCCCAGATCAAGGCGGGGATATTTGGGGCGGAGACGCGGAGAAAAGAGGAGAGTGTGTGGCCCGGCATGTTGATCTCAAAAAGGCGTTAGATCAGTGCATGTGAGTCACTCTGGGAACTTCTGCAATTCGCGGGATTCCCTGCTAGCCCCATGGGTTTTAGATGGTCTGTATTGGGGTGAGGTGTTGTGAAGTGTGGGGGAGGTTACCCGTTTCTTTTTGTTAATACAGGAGTGAGGCCCGGGTGCGTCCTTTCCCATCACTTTTCAACACTGTATGGACTGGGTTGGGAAAAGTTGTAGACAAAGTGTTGTGGGCATCTTTGGCAAACCCAAAATCACCCTTTGTTTTGCGATGTCAGTAATCTTGAGAGTCCCCTGGAGGTCCTGGTGTAGCCTCGAGGCGCTGCACGAGGGGCGCAAAGCCGGGTATGCCCCCAATGATTTATTTATTGTTAGTAGAATTTAGACAAGAAAAAATTAATGAATAAAAGAATTTTAAACTTTTTTGTAAAAATCTGCGAACATTGAAACAAAAAAAAAAATAAAAACAGGAAAATTTTAATGAAAATTGTTTAGAAAATGAAAGGAAAAAAAAAAAGGAAGAATTAAGTGAATTTTAAAATAAAACTGAAAATATAAAAGAAAATAGCTAGTCAACACACCTTTTAAAAAACAATAAAAAATATAGGAATGGGTTTTTAAACAATAAGTGTGTTTGGTATGATAAGAAGGTATAAAAGGAAAAAAAATAACCCAGAAAAAAATTTTTAGAAAACGAATATTGTACAAGTTATAAAGAACAACGGTGGTTATAATAGTTTTTGCTTGTCATTTTTTAAACACGTCTTAGGCAATATGTTGAAAAAAGGAAAGGGAAAGTTGTCTGAAAAACCCCAAACTGAAAAGAAAGGTTTTTGGGGGGTGCTGAAATATGATAAAGGGAAAATTTTTAAAATTTAAAAATTTTAGGAACAGGAGCAGGAATTTTTTAGGAATACCTGTGTAGGTCTTACGTCTTTTTGTAGTTCCCAATTTTTTATGTACTTTAAAAAATTTAGAAAATATAAAAAACAGGGGAAAGGAGGCGAAAACAAAAATTAGAAATAAAAAAAAAAATTTCTTTTCATCAAAAGGGGATAAAAAAAACAGAAATAGTAGTTTCCAAAAAGGAGAAGAAGAAATCTTTACATGTGAAATGATCAGATAAAAAATAAAAGTGTAGAAAATGATAGGGGAATTTTTTACGTAAGTATTTTCGGACTCGGAAATACAAGAGGAAACTTTTAGTTGGGGAATAGAAAGCCAGAAATAATGATTAAGAGAAAATGAAAGAACATAGAAATAGATGCTAGAAATAAGGCTAACGAAAAGGAAAAATTAAGTTGAAAATAAGGTAGCTTCAGGAAGTGTTTTGTGTTAGTATTTGAAAAACTATAACAATTAAAATAACGGGTTTTGGTAAATTGGGGTCCCAGAAAAAGAATTTAAGATTTAATGCCAAAAAAGGGGGGAAAGTGCAAAAACAGAGAGTTATTTTTTTTTTTTACAGGAACTGCCTCAGGGCCCCGCGGCCTTATTTTCTTTTTGTTCTATAATTTAAGCATTAAGTACTTTTAAGGAAACTTTAGCACCCAACAAAATTCACTATAAAAAAAAAACTTTTTTTAACCCCTTTACCCCCCATTTTTTGAATATATAATATAAATAAAATTTATATATATAATATAAATATATATTATATTATGTTGACATTTAGGGGAAGACACTCGTCATTCTTTGGGGGTTTTTTATGGCGTGAACGTTTCCAAAAGACACTGGCATCATCAGGCTAAAATAGTTTTAAAAATAAAAAACTATATGCTAAAAAGCGAACATTAAAAAAAAATTTTTTTTAAAAAATAAAATAACCTAATTTTTCTAAAAAATAAAAACACGTTTTTTAATTTTGCAAAACCCTTTGGTGTTATGTTTTTCTAGGTTGGCAGAGGACTGAATGAAAATAGTTTTTCAGGAGCATTTTGGTCGTAGTGGCATCGAAACGAGAGTCGGACAATCGAAACTGGTATAATATTTAGTATATGTAATTGGATGAAGGACTTTGGTATTTAAAATCAGGGGACAAATGCTTTTGTGTAGGATTCTAATAATTTTGTGTCACTAGAGAAGTTTGCCTTTGATAGGATACTAAATCATTCATAGAAAAAGGGTGATTAGATCATGTGAGTGTGAGCGGTTGAAAAATGCTAAGGTGAAAAGAGGGCGACCCGTACGGCAGAGCACCCTTTTGTTTAAAAACCTAAGGGTTAAATTCCTTTTCCCCTCCCCGCCGAGTTCTAGCGTTTCAGCTAGAAATTTTAATTTGTAAATTATTTAAATTTTGGAAAAATTTTTTAAGAAAATTTTTAAAGGGGGATTAGAAAAAAAATTTTTTT
>JACEEZ010010855.1:0-30130 GCA_016584305.1 Chionoecetes opilio | reverse complement strand
GTTTCTTTTTCCCAAACCACCCCACGTAGGGATATTGTTAAGCTGCGTTGGCCAGGTAGGTCGGGGTGGCTCTGTGTGGAACTGGCGGACCCCGACTCTGTTGTCCAGTTGCCGGGCAGGGCTGGCTGGCTTGGAATGAGAGAGGTTGATTAAGAACGCTGGAGCTGTCCCAAATGCGTTATCTGTGCTTGCTCAGACGTGATCTTGTTGAAAATTTCTTCTTCTCTCTTCGTTCAGTCGGTTGACACTCCTGAATAGAGTGACCTTGACAGAACAAAAATCACACTTCCTCTTACTTAGGCACTGGACACCGTGTAGCCCTTGCGTCAGCAGTGTGCATACTGACGGGTAGTGGGCCGGAGCGTGCCAGACTAGCAGTACCAAAGAGGGCTTGAAGATTGTTCCTTTCTCTGCACTTGGTTTCCTTGCCCCGAGTGTGCTGGCGCGATTCCCCGAGTGAAGTAGCCTAGTATCCTGGTCCCAGTGCGGGGTGCGTGCGTCAGAGTCGGGGCGAGTGATTTGGCTCGACGGCTGGACGTTGCTGGTCTGGCCAGGCCTACAGACCAGCGGTTGGAGCCAAGCTGGTCGGGCCAGGTACTACAACACGGCTAGTGGGCCGCGTTTCAAAACAAGGCGGGCTGGGCCAGGCTGGTCCGACCGGTGTCGGCGAAATCGGCCCACTCGTAAATCGTCCCGCGGACGCTTTTACCCCTAAAAGCTCTACAAACCTAACACAACCTATCCTAACCTAACGTAACCTAACCGACCTAACATAACTTAATATATCCAAATTAAACCTAGAAACTATAGTGGCGATCAGAGGAAGAAACATAAGGAAGCTACAAGGCCGTAGCCTATACCTTGGTAGTTCCTGTTACTAACACATAGCCTCACTGCCTTCTCCCCCTTAACTGTCTACCTCCTTTCAAACTCCTATTGCTCCGCCTACCACCGACGACTGATCCCTTCCATCATTACCACCCTATTTATACATTTTTCCCCCCTATTTCTTTCTATATCACCTTTTCCACTGAGTACTTTTTACTGCTGCTCTACCCTGGTTACTGCCGTAAGAAACTTTTCCTACATCGCCTTTATAATACCTTTAACCACTTTAAAACCTTCTATCAGATCCCCTCATAGGCAACATAGTTTTTAGTTTAGGTTAAGTTTATTAAGTTATGTTTAGGTTGGTTTGGGTTAGGTTAGCTTAGGTTAGGTTTGTGTTAGGTTTTGTAGAGTTATTTAGGTTAAATAAGCGTTCGGGGGCGTTTTCGAAGTGGGCCGATTTCATCTCAACCCCGGGCAATCCCTTCAGGCTCAATGGACCCTGGCACGGAATACACTCATAGCCATGTTAAGAGTAGTGTTCAACAGCATGTCAATAGTAGCATAGATCGACAGCTTAGAATCAGTGATTCCCAACCGGGGTTCCGCCGACCATCACCAGGGGTTCCGCGAGAAACCGTAAAATAATGATGTGCTATTACAAAATGACAGTGATCTTAATTCATAATTCATAATTCCTACTCAACAACATGTCACAAACACTTCCCAGACACCAACATACTCGTACGTGTCAGTCAGTACAATGTATTAATGGGAGCAAATAATATGCATAGAATTAAGAAAAAAATGGTGTTATTGCCGGTGCGGGATACGCCCTTCATTCCTACTGCGCAAGTTTGGCAACACAGGGGTTGGGTAGGAGGTCGACGCAACCCCGTACGAGTATCATACGTGTCACGAGCCCCAGCCCAGCCGTTCACACATCTTCCTTCAGTCAGTTTTGAGCAGCGCAACCGAGTGAAACGTTGTGTTAATTAATCTCACCAGTTAATATTAGTTTGATACGGATTTTAAAGACTGAAGCATGTTCAATATTTGAAAAGAAAACATGTCAGTGGAGAGGAGGACAGTGACGAAGAATCACAAATACCACAGCCAAGTACGAGTAAAGGAAAAGTGAGTGATGTTAAAAAAAATCGCCTTTACAATGACAGTTATCTGGCCATTGGCTTTACATGGACTGGAGAAGAAAACTGTCCACTTCCTTTGTGCATTGTTTGTGGGAAAAAGCTCGCTAACACAGCTATGGCCCCAGCCAAGTTAAAGCGACACTTACTACTAATCACAGCCACTTGTCAAATAAACCGTGGATTATTTTCGAAGACTATTGGATTCACAGCAGAAACAAAGAAATTTTTTTGAAAAGAAGGTAACCATCAGTGATAAGGCCCAAGAAGCAAGCTATTTAGTGGCTGAGCTAGTTGCCAAGAAAATGAAAAGTCACACTATTGCAGAAAGCCTAATAATGCCTGCTTGCAAAATAATTGTGGGAACAATGCTAGGTGAAGAAGCTAAAAGTGAATTAAGCAAGGTTCCTGTTTCTGATAATACAATTAGTAGGCGTGTCGATGACCTGTCCAACAATATTTCTGGTATTTTGTCTGAAATACTGCAAAATAACAACTTTGCTCTCTAAGTAGATGAGATAACTGATATAACTGGTAAAGCTCAGCTGCTGGCATTTGTACGATTTGAAAATGAAGGTGGAATAATGGAATTTTTTTTTTGCTGTAAAGAACTGCCAGAAACTACCAAAGGCCACGACATTTCCAACATCTTGTCTTCTTACCTGGAATCTTGTGGTTTGTCATGGAACCGATGCGTTGGAATCTGCACTGATGGTGCTCCCTCAATGGGCTCAGTACAAGGCTTTGTATCACGCGTGAAAGAAAAAACCCTGAAGTCATAACAACTCACTGCTTTCTCCACCGAGAAGTTTTGGTTTCAAAAACTATTGGGGATGATTTAAAACAAGTCCTTGATATAACTGTGAACATGGTCAACTTTATAAAGCAGCGCCCTCTGAAGTCTCGCATATTTGCAAGGTTGTGTGAAAACATGCAAAAAGATCACGTGACGCTTCTCCAGCACACAGAGGCTCGATGGCTTTCAAGAGGTAAAGCTTTGACAAGGGTATTCGAGCTGCGACAGGAACTGCTGCTTTCTTCAAAGAGAATAATAAATCCAGTTTCTGTGAATGTCTTGAATCTACAAACTGGCAAATGAAACTAGCATATTTAGCAGGTATTTATCAGCATTTAAATAACTTGAACACCAGCATGCAGGGTGCGAAGGAAAACATTCTGACTTCCACAGACAAACTTCTTGCATTTAAGAATAAACTCGCTGTTTGGAAAAAGCACCTTTCAAGAGGAAACGTCGAAATGTTTCCACTCCTACTCCAAGTTCAAACTCAGACTGAATATGAAAATGTCATTCCATTAATTACAAGTCATTTGGGATCACTGTCAGAAAAACTTCATAAGTACTTCCCCTCCTTGTCATCAGATACGTATGACTGGGTGAGAAACCCCTTCACTGAGTTCTCACCAAGTACAGAAAACCTACTTAGTCTGCAAGAAGAGGAAGAACTGAGTGAACTACAGTGCGACCGAACCTTGAAAATGAAATTTAATGAAGTATCACATTGCAAGTTTTGGATTTCAGCAAAGCAAGAGTACCCTGTCACCTCAGTAAAAGCATTGGATGTTTTACTCCAGTTTTCAACTTCTTACCTCTGTGAACAAGCTTTCTCATGCCTGACCGTCATTAAAAGCAGATTAAGAAATGGTCTTCTGTCTGTCGAGGAAGAACTGCGTGAGTGTCTGTCAAAAATTCGGCCAAGAATTTCACAGATATGCAAAGAGAAACAAGCCCAAGTGTCACACTGAAGGTAAGTCATAACATTATTGACTTATTAGTGTGAACTCTCATGACATGTGATGTAATTGTAGATTTCATATGAATTATATTGCTGAAGGACTTTTCTTAAAAAAATAAAATATATAGGGGTTCCTTGGAATATGAAAAATTATTACAGGGGTTCCTCCAAGGTGTAAAGGTTGGGAATCACTGGCTTAGATACTGCTGTCGTAGCGGCAGCTTAAGTGGCCTCCACTATGTCCGTGTCTCCCACAACAGTGACTACACCTATGGGAGACACAGTGCAGCCCAGGATGTTGTGGCAATGCGCCTCAGACTAGGTTATAAATATTACTGGGAGGTTAGTAGCTCCCCCGCCGTCCCTTGTGCATTATGTGCCAAGCCAGGAGGTCACACACTGCATCATTACATCATGGACTGCCCCTGCATTGAAAAATTCAGGCCACAAGGCGCCGTGACTTGCCCCAGACAATCTGCTGGTTTTTCAATCACCATATACTCGCTTACATCCTATGAGAGTACCCTAAATTCGCCCCAAGGTGGTGATGGTGTGTGTTATTGACTGCATGCATGAATATAAATCTACTACAACTTCCCCTCAGTGGAAGCCCTGATACCCATAACCTGTAACTCATTTTTATTTTTATAAATCTACACTGCCTGGGAGGAGGCCGGCAGCAGGCAGCGACCTCCTACCCTTGTTGTACATCCAACAATAAACCATTCCATTCCATTCAACACTAAAGGCCTCTTCCATTTGTGCCCAAGTTGCATGAACCAGTTCTTTCAGTTCAGGGTTGGGTTTCGCATGTCACAAATGGGAAAGCAAAAAACCCCGTTTTTTTTTGTTTACAAACAAACCAAGATGGCAAGGCAAGAGCAAGGAGAGCTTATTCCTGCCGTGTCTGGGGCTATTCTCGCAATGATGGACGATTCTAGTGATGAAGAGGAAGATATTATGTACAGTCACTCCACATAATACGCGAACACACAGGCCTCGGATCCTCTCCTTCCATTTCCTTTTCGTATTTTCCAATAAATGATCGTTCTATATCTCTTGACTCCCCCACCCCTTCCTTCCCAATCAAAGCCTGAACCATGCATTCCTCCTCCTTCCCCTGAGATGGTTTAATCCCACGGGGGGGCCATCTCTCTCTCCCTCGCCCTCTTTCCTCTCTCTCTCCTCTCTCTCTCTCCTTCTCCTCTCTCTCTCCTCTCTCTCTCTCTCTCTCTCTCTCTCTCTCTCTCTCTCTCTCTCTCTCTCTCTCTCTCTCTCTCTCTCTCTCTTTCTCTGTCCATTCCTTCCTTCCTTCCTTCCTTCCTTCCTTCCTTCCTTCCTTCTCTTCCCTTCCTTCCTTCCTTCCTTTCTTCCTTCCATCCTTCCTTTCTTCCTTCTATCCTTCCTTCCTTCCATCCCTCTCTTCCTTCCTTCCTTCCTTCCTTCCTCCCTTATTTCCTTCCTTCCTTCTTTTTCTTCTTCCTTTCTTCCTTCCATCCCTCTCTTCCTTCCTTCCCCTCTCTCTCTTCTCTCCTCTCTCTCTCTCTCTCTCTCTCTCTCCTCTCTCTCTCTCTCTCTCTCTCTCTCTCTCTCTCTCTCCTCTCTCTCTCTCTCTCTCTCTCTCTCTCTCCTCTCTCTCTCTCTCTCTCCCCCTCTCTCTCTCTCTGACACTATCACACAATGAGGAATATACACATACATAATGTAAAATTAAAAATACTTTAATTATAGATATTGCCAAACAATATTATTGGCTACATCATTCACACATCTACACACACACACACACACACACACACACACACATACACACACACACACACACACACACACACACACACACACACACACACACACACACACACACACACACACAGACACACACAGACATACACACACACACACACACACACACACACACACACACACACACACACACACACAATACATATATAATGGAATACACACCGGGAGGGTCACAACACCTTGCTTTCAGGGTTACGAATATATTTTGCTATAGCCATTATTTTTTCAAAAACAAAGAATGTAAATATTTTAAAAGTTACTTCATCCTGTCTGATGGAGGAAGGACCCAGTTGAAGGGCTCAATGGAAGGAGGAAGGGAGGGAAAGAGGGAGGGAGGGAGGGAGCTGTTAAATTGTCATTAGCTGTTGGTGCGGGATTTAAAACTATAATTACTCTTCAGGGAGCTATAAAGTCGGGAGGTTTGAAACAGGTGTGGCTACTTAGGGGAGGTGGCGCGGGTCTCCAAGAGGAGACTGAGCGAACATTTGTAGACAAGGAAAAGATTTGAGAAATTGATGGGCTTGCCTCGCCCCAACTGTTCGCGAAGTATGTGGCGTGACTGTACCTATTCTCCGAGCTTGCCACTTATTCCGAGCTCTTTTTATCTTGCGGGAAAGAATCCCGTGGTCGACTTTATCAAATGCTTTGGCGAAGTCAAGATATATGACATCCACGCTGTCACCATCCTGAATGTCCTGCAAAACTTTCTGGTAATGAGTCAGCCATTGTGAGAGGCAGGAACGGCCTTGTCTGAAGCCATGGTGACCTTCATGAAATGCTCCAAGGTCTTCCATGGAGTTCACCAGCTTGGATTGGATTGATCTTTCCATTATTTTGATTAAGTGGGATGTTAGTACTACTGGTCTATAGTTCTTCGCCAAGCCTTTGCTGCCCCCTTTGAATACGGGTGTAATTATGCCAGTTTTGAGTGCCTGAGGCACAGAGCCGGCTTCTAGGGACTTATCACTCAGTAGTTTCACTTCCCCCGCAGCCCTAAGCGTTACCTACCTATCCACCAGGGCACGCGTCATCCCGCCGAGCCGCTGCGCAGTCAGCTCGCCGGGCTTACCACATGGTCCCGGTGCTCGTCAGTCACTCCACACATTCATACTCTATATGGTGGTGGACCTAATACTCTTCCCTTATCTACAGCTAAGCCACGCCAGCGACTAGATCAGGATCCTACTCACTGCGCCAATATGTTAAGCTCCAGCGCCGCCCTCCTCCCGAAGGGGGGAAGGAAATTGCGTGCGCGGGCTCAACGGGGGTGTTGATATACGTAGCTCCTGTTTTAACGTCCCCCCAACCCGCTATGGTTCTATCCAATCGGTCGCTGGTCGTGGCATGACAATTAACCCCGGCACTCCTACCTGAAGGTGCCGGGTTGGGCTTATCTCCTTGTACCGGAAGGTACACCGGGCAGTGCCCGCAGCTTCGGAGATACGGGGAGCTTACCTCCCCAGGCTAGTAACGCCCCGGCATTTGTCGGGGAGCGACCCTCCCTGTCCCCCCCGAGGCCCTAGCTTGCATAGTTGCCCCGGGGACATCCATTAATCGCCCGCCCCTGTCATGCACTGTCAATCATATAGATACATCACCATCTGCTGCGTCACCTTCAGGAAGACCTGTATGTGATACTCAAGAGGTCCTAAGATCCTGTTGCAGGTGTGTCGTAATGCCACGGGGTCCCGGGGGGGAAACCCAGGGGAAGCCTCCTGAAGGAGGTATCTAGTAGGACTTTGTAGCAGCGTAGAGTTTCACCTCCGCCCTGAGCCCGCCGCTAGTGTCCGGCCCCAGCGTCCAGTGGCTCCCCAAGGGCCCTGAAGAGAGGCCACAGGAGCAGGTAGTGTGGAGGGACGTCATGGTCTCGTAGAGTTGCACTTCCCTACCCCCTGGGGCAAAGTAGGGCGCCCCTTGGTTGCCCCACGGCGGCTCCAGGAAGCCATGCGGCCCCAGGGGAAACATCACCGGGGCGGGCAGTGTTGCAAGAACGTCTTGGTCTCGTAGAGTTGCACTTCCCGCTCCTGGGGTTATGCGGGGTATTCCTTAGTCGTCCCGCCGAAGCCCCGTCGTCCCTGGGGCTCAGGAGAAGAGCCACAGGGGCAACGCCGAGCGCCGCTATTTGCCCCGCCGTGGCCCCTTCATCTCAGGAGCCCAGGAGAAACACAGGGGCAAAGCCACCAGGGGACAAGCGGAGTGGCGGGCGTTGGTTTAGGGCAGTGTTTCTTACCTGGGGTGCTGAAATCAATTTTAGGGGGTGCTGGGAAATGATGCATATATTACAATGTTAGAGTTCCTCGCAATGGATACAAAAGTATGGAAGGGATACTTTTTGACAATAGTACTTTTTTTTATTTGATAAACTTTATCCTCATTATACTGACTTTCAGTGAGTGTACTTTCACTCTTGTGCTGATATCTGACGTGAGACGGTGCGACCATTCCATTCGGATGGTAGAACTGGTTCTTGGAACAGAGTCAGCCAAGAAGATGAAAAAAGTGCCTCTGTCCAACGATGTCATCGCAGGGAGAGTTGCAGATATGAGTTGCGACATCTTGGACCAGATTGTTCAGGATATTAAGGACAGTCCCACCAGTCAGTCTCCAGTTGGATGAATCAACTGATGTTTCCAACATGAGTCAACTGATTTTATATACCCGGTTCATCAAGGATGGTGAAATTAAAGATTAATTCGTCTTCTGCGAGGCATTGCAAATAACGACGAAAGCAGCGGAAGTATTCCGACTCTTGGACGAGTTCTTTGAGTGTCATGGGGGGGGGGGGTGGGGGTTCTCCTTTGTTCTTACTCCTTATCTTCTCTCTTCTGTTTTTGTTTTGTTTTACTCTTTCTTGCTGTTGAGATATTCTGAGGGGGATTCCCGAAGGGTCAGTCATAGTCAAGGGGGATATACCATGCATGCCCTGTCGACAGACTTTGCATGTGGCCGTATGATGGAGCCAAGTAATGTTTCCATGGGGAGCTCCCGTTGGTACCCGACAGAGGCTTCACATTGCCCTGGGTTACAGTTACCTTTTGAAATCCTGTCAGTATGTCTTTCCAACAGAAATAGGACTCAGGCTGGTAATTCATAATTCGGAAATAAATAATTTCCTTTTTTCCTTGCCCCGCACGGATTCGAACCGAGCAACACGAGATTTGCACCAAACACGGGTGTGTTAACCATTTCTGTCAATAAGGACGTCCCACTTGACTTAAGTGGTTCTTGTGTATTTATATTCATTACATAAGAAGCATCAGATCAAGTGGGAGAAGGTAGGGTCGGTCTGCACAGATGGTACCCCAGCCATGACAGGGAATAGGTTTGGCTTTACTGCTTTTGTAAAGGAGAGGGTACCAGATATCATCATGAAGCACTGTGTTCTCCATCGCCATGCTTTCGCTGCAAAGACGTTAATTGCCGCCTCACCTCAAAGAAGTTCTGTCTGTCTGCGTTCAAGTTACTTTGTTAGGAGATGGGAAGTGAACAGTAACTCCTTCTCTTCCACAGAGAAGTGCGGTGGGTCTCACGTGGGTAAATCCTGACCCGTATTGCAGAGCTCAAGGATGAGCTTGCAATATTCCTCCGAGAGTATCAGAATAAGTTGGCTGAACATTTTGAGGATGAAATGTTCATCTTCTCTCTCTCCTATCTGGCAGACATTTTCAGCCATTTGAATGAACTCAACTTGTCCATGCAAGGAATGTTTGCTAACAATCTTGTTTGTGCAGAGAAGGTAGACTCCCTCAAGAAGAAGCTCGCACTCTGGAATCGTCGAATCCAGGGAGGGAATGTGGGAAGCTTTCCTATCCTGGACGATAAATTGGGGAATAAGACAGTCAGTCCCATGCTTGTAGAAAATATTGTTGCTCACCTCTTGCAGCTTGAGACCACCATGACAAAGTACTTTGCCAAGGATCAATAATTTCCAGAATGGATTCAGCATCCCTTCCTGGCAGACATGAGTGATGCTGACAACCTGAAGGAGGAGCTTATTGATCTGCAGGTGAACCAGGACTCCGTGGAGGCAGGACGTGTAGCCGTGTTTACACTCATCCTACTAACAACGATTATCGGAAGCTTGGGTGAAGCTAGCGGTAAGATGGAGTTTAAGAGCTTCTGTGGAGAGTGTAAGAAGGAGGTGAAGGGAGAGTCAAGTCAGTG
Source organism: Chionoecetes opilio (assembly GCA_016584305.1). Classification (NCBI taxonomy): domain Eukaryota; kingdom Metazoa; phylum Arthropoda; class Malacostraca; order Decapoda; family Majidae; genus Chionoecetes; species Chionoecetes opilio. The sequence continues at coordinate 20,430 of JACEEZ010010855.1, read as the reverse complement.
GCCTGTGAGATGTGCGACACTGGTTTCACACGGTATGTGCAGGCTTAAAGGAGCCATTGATATGGAGACGCTGAAGTCCCCAACCTTGTGTTTTATGCAAGGACAGATGCCTGGAGAAGACAAGAGACTTTTGGGAAGGAAGGAAGAAGAGGAAAAGAGGAAGAAGGGACGATAGGAAGTGAAGGAGAAGGGGAGACTAGAGAGGAGAGGAAGGGGGTTTTTTTTTTTTTTTTTTTTTTCGGGGGTTTTTCCCCCCTTTTTAAACCCAACCCAAATTTGGGTTTCCCCCCCGGTGCCCCCCCGGGGCCCCCCCGGGGGCCCCCCACCTCCCCCCACTTTCCCCCATCCCCTTCTATTTTTGGTGGTGGCCCTTTAATTACTCTTCCCTTATCTCAGCAAAAGCCAGGGCCAGCGACTAGATCAGGACCTCTCACTCCCGCCAATAGTTAAGCCCCAGCGCCCCCCTCCCCCCGAAAGGGGGGAAGGAAATTGGGGGTGCGGGGGGGTCAACGGGGGTTTTGATTTTAGTAGCTCCTTTTTTTAAACGTCCCCCCCAAAACCGTTATGGTTCTATCCAACGGTCGCTGGTCGTGGCATGAAAATTTAACCCCCGGCCCACTCCACCTGAAGGTCCCGGGTTTTGGGCTTATCCCCTTTTACCGGAAGGAAACACCGGGCAGTCCCCGGGCGGGTTCGGAGAAAAGGGGAGTTTACCCCCCCCAGGAAAGAAAAGCCCCGGGCATTTGTGGGGGAGCGCCCCTCCCTGCCCCCCCCGGGGGGCCCTAGCTTCCCATAGTTCCCCCGGGGGGACATATAAACGCCCCCCCCTGTCATGCATTTGTCAATCATATGGGTACATCACCATCGCTGCGCCCCTTCAGGAAGCCCCTTTTATGTGATACTCAAGAGGGTCCAAAGGGATCCTGTTGCGGTTTTGGGTCGAAATGCCAGGGGGGCCCCGGGGGGGAAAACCCCGGGGGAAAGCCCCCTGAAGGAGGTTTAGTAGGATTTGTAGCAGGTAGGTTTCACCCCGCCCCGAGCCCCCGCTAGTGCCCGGGGGCCCCGGGGTCCAGTGGCTCCCAAAAGGGCCCTGAAGAGAGGCCACAGGAGAAAGGTAGTGTGGGAGGGACGTCTTTGGTTCGGGGTTTGCATTCCCAAACCCCCGGGGGCAAAGTAGGGCGCCCCTTGGTTGCCCCACGGGGCCCCGGGAAAACCCCTGCGGCCCAGGGGGAAACATCCCCGGGGCGGGCAGTTTTTGCAAGAAGTTTTGGTCTGTAGAGTTGCCCCTTCCCGTCCGGGGGTTTTTATGGGGGGTTTTTCCTTAGTGCCCCGCCGAACCCCCGGGTCGCCCCTGGGGCTCAGGGAGAAGACCCAAACGGGGAAACCCCGACCCCCGCTTTTTTGCCCCGCCGGGGCCCCCCCTTCATCTCAGGACCCCGGGGAAAAAAACAGGGGCCAAACCCCACCGGGGGCCCCAAGCGGAGTGGCGGGCTTTGGTTTGGGCCCAGTGTTTTTTAACCTGGGGTGCTGAAAAAATTTTTGGGGGGTTTGGGGGAAAAGATGCATATATTAAAATTTTTAGAGTTCCCGAAATGGAACAAAAGAAAGGAAGGGGGATACTTTTTGACAATAGTACTTTTTTTTTTTTGATAAATTTTACCCTCATTATACTGATTTTCATGAGGTATTTTTCATTTTGTGCGATTTTCGGGACGTGAGACGGTGCGCCCTTTCCTTTCAGGGGTAAAAAAGGGTTTTTGGGGAAAACAGAGTCACCCAAAGAAAAATGAAAAAAGTGCCTCTGTAAAAACGAGGGCATCGCAGGGAGATTTGGGCAGATATAAAGTTGCGACTTTCTTGGCCCAGATTGTTCAGGATTTTAAGGACAGTCCCCCCCAGTCAGTCTCAGTTGGATGAATCAACTGATTTTTCCAACATGAGTAACTGATTTTTTTAACCCCGGGTTCCATCAAGGATGGGGGAAATTTAAAGATTAATCGTCTTCGCGAGGCATTGCAAAAAAACGACGAAAGCAGGGGAAAGTATTCCGACTCTTGGACGAGTTCTTTGAGTGTCAGGGGGGGGGGGGGAAAGGGGGTTTTTCCCTTTGTTCTTACCCCTTTATTTTTTCTTCTGTTTTTGTTTTTTTTACTCTTTCTTGCTGTTGAAAATATTCTGAGGGGGTTTCCCCAAAGGGGTTTAAAGCCCTAGTAAAGGGGGGGAATATCCCAGGCATCCCCGGTCGACAGATTTTGATGTGGCCGTATGATGGAGCCAAGTAATTTTCCCAGGGGGGCCCCCGGTTGGTACCCGACAGAGGCTTAACATTGCCCTGGGACATTTAAACTTTTGAAATCCTGTCAGTAGTTTTTCCCAAACAGAAATGGATTTCAGGCTGGTAATTAATAATTCGGAAATAAAAAATTTTCCTTTTTTTTCCTTCCCCCGCGGATTCAAACCGAGCAACACGGGGATTTGCCCCCAAAAACACGGGTGTTAACCATTTCTGTCAAAAAGGGGAAGTCCCATTTGGGAATTAAGGGGGTTCTTGTGATTTTTTATTCATTACAGAAGAAGCATCAGTTTCAAGTGGGAGAAGGTGGGGTTTCCGGTCTGCACAGATGGTCCCCCAAGCCGACGGGGAATAGGTTGGTTTTACTGTTTTTGTAAAGGAGAGGGTACCAGATATCATCATGAAGCACGTGTTCCCCACGCCAGGGCTTTCGCTGCAAAGACTTTAATTCCCCGCCTCCCCTAAAAGAATTTCTGTCTGTCTGCGTTCAATTTTACTTTTTTAGGAGAGGGGAAAAGTAAACGGGAACTTTTTTCTTCCACAGGGGAAGTGCGGGGGGTTCACGTGGGAAAAATCCCCCCCCGTTTTGGCAGAGCTAAAGGGATGAGCTTGAAATATTCCTCCGAGAGTATCAGAAAAAATTTGGTCTGAACATTTTGGGGAAATGAAATGTTCATCTTTTCTCTCTCCTTTTGGGCAGACTTTTTCACCCATTTGAATGAACTCAACTTGTCCTTCAAGGAAGTTTGCTAAAAATTTTGTTTGTGCAGAGAAGGTAGGACCCCCTCAAGAAGAAGCTCCACTCTGGAATCTTTCCGAATCCAGGGGGGGAATGGGGGAAGCTTTCCATCCTGGACGATAAATTGGGAATAAGACAGCAGCCCCAGCTGTAAAAAAATTTTGTTGCTCACCTCTTGAAGTTTGAGACCCCCGGGACAAAGTACTTTGCCAAGGACAAAAATTTTCCGGGAATGGATTCAGCACCCTTCCTGGCAAAACATGAGGATGTGAAAACCAAAGGGAAAAGGAGCTTTGATTGCAGGTAAACCCAAGGACTCCGTGGAGGCGGGACGTGTAGCCGTGTTTAAAATCACCCTACTAACAACGTTTATGGGGAAGCTTGGGGGGGAAGGGCTAGCGGTAAGTTTGGAGTTTAAGAGCTTCTGTGGAGAGTGTAAAAAGGAGGTGAAGGGGGGGGGTAAATTTCAGTGGCCTGTGAGATGGCGAACAGGGTTTCCCAAAAGGGTTTATGTGCAGGCTTAAAGGACCTTTTAAATATGGAGACGTGAAGCCCCCAAACCTTGTTTTTTATGCAAGGACAGAGCCTGGGGGAAGACAAGGGGACTTTTGGAGGAAAGGAAGGAGGAAAAAGAGGAAGAAGAGGAAAAAGGGGGAACAAAAAGTGGGAAAAGGGGGAAGGAGGGGAAAAATGGAGGACAAAGGAAATGACCCAAGAGGGTTTGGCAATGGGTGGGCCAGGGGGTACAGGCCACCCCCACACAGCGGGAAAGGGAGGGATAAGTGAAGACCAAAACCTACTATAGAAAAAGAACCGGGACACACGCAAGATTTAGAGAAAACAGGACTGTGGGACGGGGGGGGGGAGGCTGGGGAAAGCTGGGGAAACAGAGGAAAGTGGGGTTTGGGAAAAAGGAGGAGGGACCCACGGGGAAAACCCGGCCCGCAGCCACAGGGGGAGGACAAAAACCAACCCGTTGGGGTGAACGGGGGAGCCACCCCCAAAGGGAAAACAGGGGCCCCCAGACACCCCAAGGAGGGGACGAGTCCCCACGCAGGGGTTTGGGAAACACTGTAGGTATAGGGGAAAGAGGAAGACGTTAGTGTTTAGGGGGGGCCAGAACATTTAAAGCAGGGGGAGCAGAGCCCCCAGCCGCAGGGGAGGAAAGACAAAAAGGGGCCCCTTAGGGAAAGAGGCCCCCACTACAAGGGGGCCCGGGCCCACCCTAAAATTAGAGCAGAGCCTCAACCCCCTGAGGAGGAGACTACGGGGGGCCACCGGGGCCCGAGGTCCCACTACAAGAAGGCCAAAATAAAGTCTGAAAGGGGAGCAGATTTCCTAAAACCGCTGAGGGGGGACGACTCGGCGGTCCCCGGGGGACCAAAGGTCCCACTAAAGGGAAGGGCCCAGATCAGTCTGAAAAGGAGCAGAGTCCCCCCCCACGGAGGAGGACAAATAGGGCCCGGCCACCGAGAAAAAAAGGGAGCAAGGAAAGGGGGAGGGGGAGGACAGACCTGAAAGGGCCGGGCGGCAAGGGACACCCTGGTTGGGATGGGCCCGGGGGTGGGCTGGAAGATGGTCACCGAAGGCCAAAGGGGACTACGTCTGAAGAATCCGGTAAGGGGGAAAGAAAGGGTATGGTTGTTTGGGGACAGTTCCAAGAGGGGGGGGGGGGGGGGGGGGGGGGGGGGGGGGGGTTCTTGGGGGGGGGGGGGGTTGGGGGGGAAGGGGGGGGGGGGGGGGGTTTTGGGGGGGGGGGGGGGGGGGGGGGGGGGGCCAAAAAAAGGGGGGAAAAGGTGGGAAAAACCCAAACAAACCTAAAAAGCCCGCAGAGGGGCCGGAAAGGGCCTGGTGGTTTATAGGGAAGGGGCAACGGTTTGGGAGAAAGGGAGGAGGAGGAAAAAACGTGAAGGCTTTTGAGGAAATGGTAGGAGGTGAAAAGAAAAAAGGGACGGCAGAGCCCCCTGGTGGGTGTATCCCCCCTGAAAGGGAAGGGAAAAGGAAAGGTCACTGTATGGTGCCCAAAAAGAAGGTGGGTGGGAAAAAGAAGTGTGTAGAAACAGCTGGAGAATTGGGCGTGTGATGGTTTACAGCGTGGGAAAGGATGGGGTTTGGGAACCCCGGGGTGGGCACGGGGATGGAACAATGTCTAAAATGGGGGAAGGGGTGGATGGCGTTTGGGAAAGTAGCCCGAGTGGGGTCAACAGAAGGAGAGGGACCCCGGCCTAGGGAAGGGGGAGTAGAGGAGGGAAGCTGCTTGCCTTACTGAAAACAAGGGGATGAGTGAAGGAAAATGGAGGACACTGATAGAAGAGGGGAAAAGGGGTTGATGGGAATAGGAGTATGTGAGGGGCAGGGGTGGGATGACAGCATTTGGGGGGACGAAGGAGGTGGGTAGGAATAGGCAGAGGAAGGAAGGGAGGAGAAAAAAAAAAAGGGGAGGGCAGGAAAACATGAAAGAGAAGGCAGGGAAGGAAAATATTGAAGAAATAAACCCCAAACCCGTGATATAAAAACCAAAATAGGTTTTTAATAAAAAGGGGAAAATTTTTCGGTAAAGGGTTTGGGAACAGAAAGGAAAAATTCCCGGTGGGGGTTCAGTAGGTTAAAAATGGGGGTAGAAAAGGGCGAGGAAATAGGAAGACAATAGAAAGCTGTTTTGAAACGATGTTAAGATCAAAAAAAAGGTCGGGGGGGACAAGTGGGTGAAATGGGCGACATGAATGGTATATCGGCCCCGATGGGGGAAAGAGTCAACAGGAAAAGGAGAGATTTTAATTAGATTTTGCTGAAAAAGCGGGCTGTAAAATAAAGAATTGGGAGTTTTGAAAAACCCCGCAAAAATGGAGAGGAAAAGAAAACAAGAGTCGGGGATAAAAATTTCATACTTGCAAGAGTCTGTAGATAGGGAAAAAGGGTGCAGGATTTTGGAAAAAAAAGGGGACGTAGATATATCAGTCATAGCATGATAGGGATCACGTGTGGGAAAAAACAGGGGGAAAAAAAATAAAGCCAAGAAGGAAAATGGAAAGGGAAAAAAGGGATGTGAAAAAAAGCTTAAAAAAGGATAGAGTATTGTCGAGGAATGGAGAATACCATGCCCGGAGATTAAAAAGGGATTTGGGGGCAGTTCTTTGTGAGTGGGGAACCCGGGGAACAAGAAAAGTCATTAGACAGGAAAACCAAGAAAGCGATAGGGAAAAAAGAAATTTAAAATAGGGAAAAAAGAGGCTCAAAAAGGGTTTGGGGGGATAAGGAGGTCGGACAGGCAAAAACGAGATAGGAAAAAAGAGAAAAAGGGGAAAAAGAAAAAGTTTTTGGGCCCAAAATTTGCAAGACTTCAAAGGGGGGGGGGTATTGAGGAAGAATGGAGGGAGGCTTGGGTAAAATACCAAGAGGGCCCAAGAAAAGAAACCCAGCCTTTAAATTTGAAAGAAAAAAGGAATGTGGGGAAAAAAGAACAGGCACAGGTACTTTGTAATATGCCCGGGAAAAGAAAAAGAAAAGGGAAAGGGTGGAGAAGACGAAGAGAAACCTAGGTGGGGCCAGTGGGACAAGAAGTAGGGGGGGAAAATGGAAGAAAGAGGGGGGTAACAAAAGGGGGAAGAGATTAACCTATAGTGGAAGAATAATGGAGGAAAAATCATATGGAAGGAGGGAAAAAAAGTGGAAGGGGGGATGTAGGGAAAATTGGTTATCTACAGTGAAAAAAGAGGGAAAAGGAAAGAATAGTAAAAGGAGCAGGATGTAGCCCTCTGCATAAAAGCAATTAAGATAGGGAAAAAGCAGGAGGGAAAGGATGGAATCATAGGGGAAAACATTAAAATTTTGGAGGGAAAAAGGGTTGAAACAGCTCTAGTTAAATCTTTTTAGAGAATGTTTGGAAAAAAAGGGGAGGTGCCCCCCAAAATTTGGGAAAAAGGAGTAGGGGGAAACTTAACATAAAAAGGGGGAGGAAAAACCCCCAAAAGAGAAAATAGGGAAATTTCAGACCAAAGCAGTGATAATGGATGGCCCAAAAAATTTGGGTGGGTGGGTAAAAAAACAAAATAATGCCCTGGGTGGAGGAAAATAAGGGGGCTGGGAAGAGCAAAAGAGTTTAGAAAAAAAAAGGGGGAGGTTTAAAAAACTTGTTGGGTAAAAAAGGAAATCATAAAAAAGGAGCCGGAGGGGGGATGAGGAACGTACCTGGTATTTATAGGGTATTGAGAAAAACAATGACTCGGTTTATAGAGGAAAATTAATGAGGATTGGCACACCCAGGGGTAGAAAGATAAGGTGGGGCAGGTTTAAATTTGGGGATTTTATAAAAAAAATGGAAAATAAAGTTCAAAACTAGGAGGGTATCAGCAAAGGATGGATGAAGGGGGGAATAAAAAATAGGAGCCCGGGAGGGATGTGTTATCCTCCAAAACTCTTTTAAAATTACTAGGAGGAATTTATAGTGAGACAGAAAGTCAGGGGAAGGGAGTCAGAGTAGGGAATGGGAAAAATAGGAGTTTAGCCTAAACAGGGCGAAATAGTTCTCATGGCAGAGAGGGAAAGGAAAAAACATGGAGGGTTTTCTGGGAATAGTCAACAGTTTGGAAGGGAATGGAACATTTGGTTCAGTGTCAGGAAGGGGTAAGGTGATGGGTTTTAAAAAGCAGAGAGGGAAAGGCCCCAAAGGGGGTTTTAGGGAACAAAATTTAGAGGTGATTTAAAAGGATTTCATTTCTTAGGACTGGAAGTAAGGGAAGGGGAAAGGGGTTGGGGGGAGAAAAAACAAAGGAAAAAAAAAGGGAAAGGGGAAAGGGTAGGAGGATGACAGGCATGATCATTAAAAAGGGGGAAGGAAATAGGGCAATTTAAAAAAATATGAAAGGTAGGAGTCTTTTGGAAAAAGGAAAAAGGGAGTGCAATTTTTGCTTGTAGGTTTTGAGATAACATTTATGGGAGGGGGATATTTCTTTAAACTAGGGGGGGCCAGAAAAATTATGGGTAGATGGGGATTGGGGCCCCAACCAGCCCCCGTGTGGAGGCCATTCGAGGAGGTATGGGGGGGGGAGCACCTTCAGGGAAAGGGTTTTAAAAAAGGAAACTTAATATGCTGAAGAAAATAGAGGGGCTTATGAGGGTAGAGGGTTTAAGCAGATTTTGAAGGAGGTTGGGACAAGCTCAACAGGGATAAAGGAATTAGAGAGGTGGAAAAGGAGGAAAACTTAGTAAAAACCTGGGACAGGTAAGAACCAAGGAGGTGAAGTAAGAAAAAGAAGACAAGGGGACTGGGCGAGGTGGAGAGCAGGTATGGAGGGTAAATCCACGTTAAGTGGTACCGCAAGAAAGAAAAGCCTGAGGCACTTCACTGGCATGTAGGTGTTTGGTGAAGCAGGCTGCTGATGAAGGCAAGAACAGGAACGCAAAGAGGTGAAGGCGAGGAGTAGAGATGGACAAGACCAGGCCTGTAGCTTTTGTAGAGGAGCAGTAAGAGAAAACTACAGAACACCTAATAATAGAGTGTGGTAGGTATGAGCAGGAGAGGAGGAGGCTGGTACAACCTTTAGTAGGAGTGATGGGGGAAGGAGAAGGGAGAGAAGGATGCACGAGGTGGATGGGGGAATCCTTACTGTGCTAGGACTGTATGGCAGTAAGGAAGAGAGAAAGTAAATTGTAAAAGATAAACTAAGGTGTTTTTGAAGAAGGCTTGGGGAGGAAAGATTGCGTGGGAATGTAGAAGATGTCTAGGAGGGTAGGTGATAGGAGGACTTATATCTAGTATATACTGCCTGTTGTGCCCTTCTCTCCCCACAGGTGGCAGAGAAAGAAAGGCACGCAGAGAGGCAAGAAGGAAAGTATTTTTAAGTTCGACCTCGAGCTTGACAGAGGACCCTACAAAGCGATAATAAGCAAAAAAGGTCACAAGAAGAAGAAAGAAGAAGAAGACAAGAAAGGTCCCGTCAGAAAGGGCACGGGCAGTTCCCCCGTGAGCACCAAGCACAGCACACAACAGTCACCTGAAACACGTGAGGAGGTGTCACCCAACAGGTTTAAATGTGTAATTTCACAGTTAATTACACATTATTACCTCGTTATAGTGAGGTTTACTGTTAGTCATTATTCCCATTTATCTTTCATTTCAATGTAACGAGAAAATCCAGATCAAAAATCTGAAGGACACAGTCGACAATGAACATCATCAATACTTTCCAGCCATAAAGAAGAGGCAGTAAACATAGTGTAGCGCGTTTACAGGGGAAGTAAGCCCCTTTGTTTTACATACACCCAGGGCCCACGTGTTTTGGGGCGGGCTTCGTGACGTCGTGCAGCCATCTTTTTGACGCCGGTGATCAGAGGCTCATGCCCCCCTTGCCTCCAATCCTCTTAATCGAAGGTAAGTTAATTGGGCCATTGGGGTTCTTGGCCACCGCAGTTGCAGAAAGATTTAAGTCGTATTAAACCTCAGGGAGATCAAACTCTGGTCCGGGCACGCCACTCGGAGACGCTAGCCCCTCTGCTGCCGCCTCCCTGAAGGGGGGGAGTCATACCATTGTGGTGAAATGCTCAAACATAATGCGGGAGAAAGGGGGCAAATGGAAAAATTACCAGCCCACGGGACTCTACAGCTAAAACAAACCCAACTACAATGAAAACTCACCAAAAATTTTTGAAAGGACAGTAAGGAAATGCAATGGTTTGAGGAGAGAGAAAGATCAGGGGTGATGCTGGGGCCAACACTGGACACCCTAAACCCTGAACAGGGAAAACACTTTAAATGCAGGAACACCAATGCCTCTACATGATGCCACAGGGGGAAACCTTTTGACAATTCCCTCTTTGTGTAAGGTTACGGGGAATGCCAAAAAACTACCCCCCTCGTGCCCCAGCCACACCCAGCCCCCACCAAAATACTCCCCAAAAACCCTTCTGCGGTAATTTTTCCCCCACAACTGAACTCTCTCCGCCGGCCTTTATACCCCCGTTTTCTTGCATTTTTTTCTGCTGCAGAATGTATGGGGACACTAGTCAAAATCTGAAACAAATATGGCTCATTATTTTTCGGCCAACCAGCAAAAAGTGGCTTTTCCTTTTGGGGTGAGAATGTGCGTGGCGTTACTCGGGCCCAAAATAACTGATCACCCTAACCCTAACACAACCTTTTTGGGGTGAGAATGTGCAGTGGGTTACTCGGGCCAACCTAACATATCCCCTAACAAAAAACCTAACTTTCACCCTAACACACCCTGGTCGGGAGAGTATTATAGAGAACGGGGCCTCTCTCCCGGCCCTTTAACTTACGTTTTCTGTCCAATGTTTGCTGCAGCATTTACTGGGGCCACTATAAAAATACTTCTGGCCCCAATAAAAAAACCCTTTACTTGCATAAAATAAGGGCTCGATAAAACCAGGATAGGTTACGTTTAGGCGGGGTTTTGGTCGAGGTCGGTTAGTTAAGCAAAAATTTAGGTCTAATTAGGCTTTTGGGTCAAAAAAAAAAAAACCAGTGGTGCGGGGCGTCACCCAGCCAGCCGGCGCGGCCCCTACCGCCGCCTCACGACACTGCCAAAACATTTTTCACTGGTTTCTGGTGAAGAAAAATTTTACTGAAGGTTTCCTAAAAAGAATAGTATCTCCCACATGCGGCCCAAAAACCCTACCTGAACCTAGCCTACCCCAAACCTATGTCTAGAAAAATGTGGCGAACCTCAAAAAAATTTCTAAAAAAGGTTTTTTTTAACTTGGTATTGGGCATGAATAACCTCTTTTTCGGAAAAAAAAAAATTTTCCCAGAAAAACCCTTGCCAAAAGGGGGTAAAGGGCCCCATCTGAAAACCCAAGGGGAAGATCCCCCGCCCCGCCGCCACAAAGGGTTTTTTTCCCCTCTTACCAAATAATTAAGCTAGGTCAAAAATTTTTTTACACCAAATGCATGACTATGACTGCCATTACCATAAAATTTTTCATTAAAATTGGTACGTATTTTTTGTGCAAAAAAATTAAAAAACCGTTTAAATTAAAATAAAAAATATTTTTTGCATAAAAACCCACACAGGGCCCACCCCAAGCCAGTTTGACATTTTCTTGGTGTTTTAATTGTAATGTAGGTAGCAATGCTTAACAATAAACTAACACCGGAAAATGACTCCCCCTCCTTTTTTTTCATGTTTTTTTTTTTATTTTTTTAACAAATTGAATAAAAAGGGGTACAAAAACAATAAGTACCGTTTTAAAAGCAAAAATTTTCACTTTAAATTTCCCTGAATTTCAAAAAAAATAGGCCCAAAATAAGTACAACTTACAAAAAGGAAGGTCATGGTGAATCTGGGGAAAGGCTCTTGCAACCAAAACCACAGAAAATTTTCATGAACGGACCAAAGAACATTCTTGTAAAGAACTAGTACGGGAAATTTCATCATCATCAAGATCTGGCGTGGGGGATTTGGTGCAGTGGGGGCCCTTTTGAAATCACCAAAACATTTTGACAGTAAATGCCATTTTTCCCCGCAACTCATCTTCTGTACTACACCCTGAAGTACAGTTTCACCAATTATAGCCAACAAATTTTCAGGCCGCGGCAAGTCAGTCATGATTGGTTGTAATTTACCATCTGAAAATTTTTATCCCCACTCGTCAGGTTTTACTGGTTTCTACCTTTCCATTCCCGAATTTGGGGGTAAACTCGAAGGCTTGGAATTTTGTACTGCTCTTTTGGTGGCAAAGATTTGGCCTCAACATACTTTGAGTTTTTACAACCTTTTCCCTTTAAAACGCCTCAGTGGAGAGATTGAGTTTTCCCCTCATTACCCTTTTACGGCACACTAAACCTTCTCCCCCAGCTTCAAAAACCTCTTCTAACTGCTATCCTTGCCAAACACTTTTGCCAGTTTGAGAAGTTTCATTGTTCATCACCTTTCGAAGGGGCGCTGCCCTTTCCCCAAATTTCCCTGAACACGGAGACAAACACAACCCAAAGGGTGGTTTAAAAAAAAGTTGGAACAAACCCCTTCCCAAAGATTTCCTCATCTCTTTGATGTTTCCCGATTTCCCCTTTTTGGGACTAGCCTTTGGTTTGGGGGTAAATAATATTGTAACCGTCATCTCTATTGGGATGATAAATAGAAGACCCAAAAAGGTCAGTGTCACTGCATAAATGGTTTTTCCTGTCTGTGCCCCTTCTGAGCAGTTTCACATCAAAACGTCGCGTCTCCCCATGTGGACTACTTTACAACCTTTCCTCCAAAATCTTTCCCAGCAAATTGATGAAAAATTTTTGTTTTTTTGATTACTAGGAAAAAAATCCCTTTTTTAAATTTAACACCATTTTAGGGTCGAACACCTTAACACCAAAAAGAGCCCCCTGCTCGGCGTCGGTGAGTCGCGTCTTTAATGGTTTACCACTTCTATCCATCAAAAACAATGCATGCTTTTCCATATCTATTGTGACATATCTGCGGGATCGGGCACGATCTCTCAAATGTTGGACCTTTTTTTCCATGGGGGGCGTTTTAAGTATGCTCCACCATCTAAAAAGTACGGGATCTGAAACTGTGGCCTGATTGTACAGGGGAAAATCAGTTCCCATATTGCTCTGCCAAAACCGTTTCTTTGCCTCCGCGGCAGTCCGAAAAAAATTAAAAAAAATGAGGGGGTAACCCCAAAAACTCATACTGGAAAGTTCTTGCTGTCGAGTTTAGGGTTCATTGGGAGATGCACACACAGCCTGGGAAAAGGAGTTGTGGATCAGCCCAAATGCTTCATTTTGCTGAGCGAAAAATTTTGACCCAAGGTAATTCCCGTCCTTTTTTTTAAAAGTGTAGCCTACCGGGACTTTTTTCCCCAAACCCTTGAAACTATGATTGTCTCTCCTATGGAGTTTGCTTGTCCACATTCACCTTTTGTCTCCGTTACTCCACTTTAAAAAGCTGTAAGGACGGATCTTCCGTGAAAGGGTCATATGTTGGAGAAACGCAACGAGCTTTCCCGTATCCCTCACATCTCGCTCTTTTCTTGCTGAAATAGCCTCCTGGTGCTGGTCACTAGTGCATAACAAGCCTGCTAGTTCTTGCTTGTAAAATTGATTTCAGCAACGCTGGGAGTGATAGCGTCCAAACTAATCGTTGAAATTTCGTCCATTCCTCTGCCTGAGTAAGACCCAGACGTCTTCATGTTCTCATTTTGACCGCTCAATAAACCAAACCGTCGACAAGCCAGCCCAGTGCGATCACTCCCTCTATCCATGGAATCCTTTAGAAAATTTCTGGACACTTCAGGGTGGCTTTTCGGGGCAGCCCCTCCATTTGCTGCAAGTACAAATAGGGGGCCCACTTTGCATATAGGGTGTGCCCGCTGCACGAATATTGGCAGATTTTCCTTACCGCGTAAAGGGATAACAAAATAAAAAAATTAGATCCTAATAACAAATTAAAAGGATAACTATAAAATTAGAAAGCGGGATTATTTATAAAAAAGTAGATATATTTTAAATTTTCACACTAACTATTCATTTTTAAATACAAATTTACGTGGGGAGTAAAAAACCAGGGAAGGGGAAATTCCCCCAAAATATTCTAATCCAAAGCAAATTATAGCTACACATAGCATATTTAATTAATTAAATTTTTTTTTTTAAGGTCCCAAATTTTACAAAAAAGAAAAGAATTCCACCCATCGTTGGGCCCCTTAAATTAAATGTATGAAATCGGATTTAAACCTGTCATTGCGGGTTTTGTCATATTATTTGCCTGGCATCCCTGTGTAGTTCAGTAATCATGCCAAAAAATAATGAGTGGTAATGAAGTTGGACGCGTTTAGTCTGAAAGACTATTTCACAGCAGAAAAAAAGAAAAAAGAGTGGACAGAAAGGGAGAAAAATTAAAGGGAAATAAGATGAGGGTTAAAGGAAATAAAGCTGGGGAAGTGCTTGCCAAAAGATGGGGGGCGTTTACCCCTTTATCGGTTTTATTTTTTTTTTCACAAAAAACTTTACCCCTTTTTATGAAAATTGATGGTAAAGGGGGTAATATCAGCATTTTGGGGTAAAAAATATTTTTGACCTAGCTTAATTATTATGGTAAGAGGAGGAAAAAACCCTTTGTTCGGCGGGGCGGAATCTTTCCCCTTGGGGTTTTTAAAATGGCCCGTTGACCCCCTTTTGGCAAGGTAAATTTTGGGAAACTTTTTTTTTTTCCCAAAGGAGGTTATTCATGCCCAAATCCAAATTAAAAAACCCTTTTTTATCAATTTTTTTGAGGTTCTGCCAAAAATCGCTAGATTGACTGGATCTATCTATTTATGATCAGGGGATGAAAAGTTATTCTTAGTTTGCAGAATTAACTTTTCACGTCTCCTGTGCTTGAAGAGAGTGGCAGGCCGGCAGTGCTTGAACTCATCGCGAGATGGGTTGTGAAGAGTGCAGTTTTTGCAGTCTCAAAGAGGGAAAATTGACTGTTTAAAATCTAAAACCATAGGGGCTCCCTTCAGCATTCTAATGCTCTCATGTATTTCCAAAACCATCCACCAGGAAAAATATTGTTCAAACGGCCAATTCTGAATAGGGGAGTTTGCCCGTCCACTAAATTTTGGAGGACAGAAAGTGAGATAAGGGTTTCATAAGATTTAGCTACAAATGCATGCCTCACCACCAGGATAGCAGGCTGGACGTGACCATAAATCAGTTAGAAATTAGCGGTGATTTAGGCGGCGCGGGTGGTGGCCGGCAATGCCTTTGCCTCTAACAACATCGCTGGTGCCTTATTTCAAGGGCCAGATTATTATTGCACAGTTTTTGATGTGCTTGGTATTAATTTGCCGTCGTTTCCTTGAAAATCACTACTTTTTAGCAAGGGGGAAAGAAATGTGTAGAAAGGAAAGAAATACAGGATCAGGGTAAATAACAAAGCAGGAAAAAAACCACCACAAAACAGATAAAAAAGGGGAATGACATGTACCTGTAAAAATATTAACGAGACTATATATATATATTTTTAGATATTAAAATATATATATATATATATATTATATAATATAAAATATATATATATTATATTAAAATATTTTATAATATATATATAAAAATATTATATACAGTCAAACCTCGATATAAAAGGACCTCAATGTTAAAAGGCTTCGGATATAACGGACTCCATTTGCGTGACTTTTTTTTTTTTTTTTTTTGCATATTACACCGCTTTTTCGCCGCTCGAATTTTCAAACTCAACATTATTGTATTATTTTCTCATTTTATTTTGGAATGCTTGGTTTTAAGGAGCTTTGATGTATCACATATTAAGATATAATATTATAAGGAAGGAGCCTTTTGTTGCTAGTGATTTAGGGGTAGGTGTGTATTGTTTAAAATAGTGACTATTAGTGTTATGGCGTGGCCGCTGCTACGTCTCCCTGTCACCTCAACACCCTAAATCACCCTTATCTAAGGCACACGGAAAGTGCTACACTGACCTAAATAGTGACACGTGTATAGAACTGCACTTCACAACCATATAATATATTAATAATGAGCATTAGTCATGATAATAAGAAATAACCTTTGGAAGCCACGGCTGAATCTGGCTCGTAGTAAATTGATCTTGATCTTGATCTTGATTTGGGAGTCACCCAGCAGATGCTGTCAGTGAAGCCTTTGGTCCGGCTTCTCCACACATGTAATCTGTTGGGAGAGAAGCAAAAGGGGGAAGAAAAAACTAGGGATTTCTTTTTCCCCCTTCCTCTCTCTGGCATCACATTCATACGGGGTCCCCCATCACTGAGGGGCCCCCTGCCTCTCATGCTCTCTCCTACGTGCTCTCCAAGAGTTCTCCAAGAATTTTTTTAAACACTCTCATCACACGACTGTTCACTCCTCCACTAAAGCACACAACCCCAGCGGGGTATCCATCTCCACTCTCCTGTCTCTCATCTCTCGCCATTCTTCCACTCCGACCTCTCCTCCCACTACCTCCAACATCTGTGTTCTAGCATACTCATACCGTTCACATTCCAGCATCAAGTGCTCCACGGTTTCATCCACTCCTGTCACAAAACATCTCACCACCTTGCTGCCATCATTCTTCCATCTGTACATACGACTATTTTACCTCCAGCGACTTTGTCCTGGCTCTGAAGAGTAGGTCCCCTCCATAGCCACCATCATAGAACCTTTCATACCGTGGATGGTGCCCTTTCTCCTGTACCTTCCAGTGTTGATTTTCTCCCTCATTCCCCTAAAGCCATTCTTCTTTCCCTTTCTCTTCCACTCTCCTATTTATTTCCTTTTTGCATACGAGCCATACTCCCATGTCTCATCACTCCTGTCACAAACATTCCCAGTTTCACCTGTCCATCTTTCCACTTTTACTGATTTTTTCATCCACTTCCCATACATATTCCAGTCCCAAACCTTGCTTGCCCATTTGCTGTCATCCATTCGTTGAGTCTAGCTCTGTACCTTCAGTCCTGCCTTTGCTATCCTCTCTCTGAACGTGCTCCATCCCATGTCTCCTCTAATCGCTTCCACTGCCACATACCTATTGGCTCCTAATGCTATTCTGCCTGCTTTGTTTCTGTGTTACTTCCAATCTGTCCAACTCCTTCCTAGACCACACCATTGTTTTCCAGGCCATACATAATGCTAGGGACTGCCACACCCCTTCCATAGCCCTCTCACCACTTCATACTTGTTGGCCCGACATCTTGCCACACTGCCTAGCCTTTCCCAAACCCCACTTTTTGGCTCTAGCTATCCTCTCATGTTTAGTTTTCTCACAGCCTTTATCATCCAACCAAATCCCAGATACTTGTACTCTTTCGTTCTCTTTATTTCATTCCCACCCACCATCCAAATCCGTAAATCATCAAGTCATCCCCATTAAACCCACCAAACACTGACTCTTCTCCTTACTGAGCCTAACGTTGAAGTCCCTTCCATACTCAGTCAACAAACAGTATCTCTTGTAGCTCATTGTGTTTCACTAAGGATCACCAATCATCTGCATACATCAGTACACTAAACACTTCATCTCCAAATTTTCCCCACCCAGACCTGTACGCTTCACTCTCACTGCCTTTTTCCTCAACATATAAACAAAGTAGAGGAGAAAGGAAACACAGCCCTGTCTTACTCCTCTCTTACTATTCACCCATCCAGTCTCGAGGTCACCCATACTGAATTTGGGCCTGTGTGTTCTCATAAAATACTGCTTATTTTTTAACACCTTCTCACTCATGCCCAATCGTCTCCAATACCTTACATAGCATTCTCCTATCCACTCTGTCATACGCTTTCTCAATTCTAGAAAGGCTAGATTTTTTCTTTTTCCCTCCTTCCTTGTTCTCTCAATCACTTCATTCACTACAAACATATTGTCCTCACCTCTCCTGTCTTTTCTGAATCCATTCTGCTCTTCACCCTTTCACCTTATTTCTTTCCACAACTTCACCTAGTCTTCATTCAGTACAAACCCCAGAAAATCTTTCATACCGTGTCACATACCGCTATTGGCCTGTAATTTTTTAATCTCCTTCCTACTCTTGTGTCCCCCCTTATGTATGAGGGTCACTCTACTGTCATTCCAGCACCAGGGACCCTTTCCTCTCCATATATGTCCAAACAACTCATGCATTCCTCAATTACTCCCTCACCTCCCTCTCTATACAATTCATTCGGGATACCGTCCATTCCAGGGGCCTTTCCATTTTTCAGTTTTCTTACATACCCTTCAATCTCTCCCTTCTAATTTCTTCATCCATCATTTCCTCTATTTTCCTCCCTAAGGTACGTTCCCTAAGTCACTATCAGGCTCATTCATACCTCCAAATCTTTCCAGAAGTCTTCTACAGCTCTGGCCATTTTCCCTTTTTTTCCCTTAGTGACCTGCCATTCACCACTAGTTCTTCTACATTCCCGTATGCTTACTCTCTTCTCCTCTCAAGAACTTATACCATTCCCTACCTCCTTCCTCACCTTTTTCCCCAAGTTCTCTGATCACTTTTCTCTCTTCATTCACTCTTGCCTTCCTCACCAAGCATTTCACCTCCTTTTGCTTACTCTTATACTCTTCCCATGCCCTTTCATACTCTATTCTTTCAGCTTCACTGTTTGACCTATTCTTTTTCAGACTCATACACTTCCTATTTACTGTTTCCTTTCTTTCCTGGCCCTTGTCGATCCCCATTGTTCCACCAACTCTTTCTTGTCCTGCCATTTGCTCTCTTACTTGTTCTGCCTATGCTCTCTTCTGCCACTTTGTTAAACTTCCTTAACAATCTCTCATTCATCTCATCCACACCTCTCTCAGCCCTCAACCATTCTCTCCCAGCTTCCAGTCCTCATTACTCACCACTTCTCTGAAATAATCCCAGTCTGCATCCCCTAAGTTTCCAACGTCCATTCCTCTCCTCTTTCACGTTCACTCTTTTTTCCTTCAAAAACTCATACTCCATTACCCTGACGTTATGGTCACTCGCTACGTCGATTGTCCTTTCCTCATCCACCCACATACTTCTCACCCGTTCTCTAGCCTTCCGGTTCACTAACTAAAGTCAAAAGGCAGATTCATTCTCCCTTCCACTCCAGGTCACTCTTCCTTCAGCCAGGGTCACATTCAAAAATTTTTTAATTCATTTTCCTCTGCAAAGTCAGGGAGCAAAGGCCCATTTCCATTTACTTCCTCTCCTAACACACCAATGTGACCATTCATGTCTCCCATCACAATCACATTTTCACTTCTATTCTGTTCTACAAACCTTTGCACAATTCTATTTCTTCCTTTCATTCTCGGCTCTCGCTCCTGTTCCTTCCACTGTCATGTAAACACTATCACCAAGATCCTTTCTCTTCCCTTTCGCACCTTATATTCCAGACGTACTGCCATGATATCCTCACCCATTTCACACCCTCCTACATCTAGCTCCTCTACATCTATACCTGCTTCCTGCCTCACAAGTACCCACTCCGCCACCCTTTTTCTGCTGCTTACTTCTGCCCTTTGCCGATCATACTGTAAGTCTCAGATCTAAGTTCAATTTTCTCTCTCATTTGTGTTTCTGTCACTCCCAAATACGTCAATGTTCCATTCATTCATTTCTCTGCCCGAGTCTTCCATTTTTTCAACATTCCATCCTCTAACATTCACACAGCCCATCCTCACATTCCCTTTTGTTGTCAACAGTCACTCATTCGCATTTGTCACCCTCTTTTCCCTCAACTTGCAGAGTCTCTCATCGCGCGTATCCACTCAAGCATTCTCCCACACATCCGCCTCTCTCCTTCCCCGTTTAGGTGCACTTTTTCTCCCTCAAAGACCTCCTGGGGGGAGTGCACCGTCCAGGGCTATGAAAACTTACTCCATAGTCCCCTGGATCCTTACTGCATCTGCTTTCATTCTTACAACCTCCTCTGGAGTCGCTTGTTTGTGTCGCGTCTCATTTCCTCATACCCTGCATTTTCCCGAGGTCGCCTCATGATTCCCACCACAGCCCTCGTACTTTCTTCCCGTCCTTCTTTATAAACCTTAAGGCACTCCATCACCTTGCCCACCGTCTGCTCGGGGCCTAATCTCCTAAGGCTGTTCCCCCCTCCCTGCATTATCACCATTCCTTCCTGTACACCATTCACCTGCCTCCCTCACCTCCTTCACAACATCCTCCATACCCTTGCCACTCAGGCTAACTAGCACACTCTTCTGGTCTCTCATAGCCACGTGTCGCCTAACATTCTTCACCATACTGTCCCCTATACACAGTAGGGCCACTCTTTGCCTGGGGGTTGTCCCCCGTTGCTCTACCAGTCCTGACCCTCCCTGGGTTGGTAATCTCCACTACCTCATCTCCCCCACTGGGCCTGTACGGCCACAGCCCCACCGGGGGGCGGGGAATCAGGGCCCCTAGCCTCAACCACGCCCTCAGCAGCTTTTTGCTGCCGCTACAGGCAAAAGCGATGGGGGGGGCGGATCGACCACCTCACCCACGACTTCAGTGGCCTCAACTGGCGAGGGTGAGGAGGGGGCAAAGGGCCCCCAGTCTCACCCACACCCTCACAGCCCCCCTAGGCCGCCCTACTTCGACATCTTCCACCGCTGCAGCTCCCCTAGCCTCACCCACACCCTCAACATTGTTTTCGTAAAATTGTTTACCTTTCACTAGAGCTTGAGCTTGACTAGCTACACGTTCTGGTTGTGTTTGTGATTATTTCTCATTTATTTCACGTGTAGGAGGCGGACCAAATTCAGCATGTAGTGCCAGTCACTGTTTAAAACCCCCCAACATAGCTACACAGTCTGGGTTGGTTTGTAATTATTTCTCATTTATTTCACAATTTTTCCGTTTTTTGCATATATTTTTCCCCCCTTGGGAAAATGCCCTCGCTGTAATGAACAATCGGCTATAACGGACTCCTCCTCCCCCCTTTAGCCCTATATAAGGTTTG
>JACEEZ010010854.1:25000-32500 GCA_016584305.1 Chionoecetes opilio | reverse complement strand
TCCTTCATGATCGTTTATTACTGAGAATGAAATGCCGTTGTGTGTGTGTGTGTGTGTGTGTGTGTGTGTGTGTGTGTGTGTGTGGTGTGTGTGTGTGTGTGTGTGTGTGTGTGTGTGTGGGGTGTGTGTGTGTGTTCAGGGCTGTTAATGCATCGCGTCATAATCTTTAGTCACCCCTCAACACGAAAACAACCGCGTGCCATTTTCTTCTTCATCATTTTAAGTCTTATTTACATTTGCTTCTCTTGTTGTGTTGCATCGGGTGGAGTTTTTGGTTTCTTCAGTCAGTGTGAAGAAGAAAAATGAATGTGCAAAATTATAATTGATGAATGTATACAGTTGAAATTTAGAGAGAGAGAGAGAGAGAGAGAGAGGAGAGAGAGGGGAGAGGGGAGAGAGGGGAGAGAGAGAGGAGAGAGAGAGAGAGAGAAGAGAGGTCTGAGTAATTAAGGCCGGCTTGGGATTACCTTACATTTCCATCATCGTTTAATATCACGTGACTGCAGGATATTAATGGCGATAAAATATCCATGTTTTTGCATATAAATGAGCAGCAATACTCATATTAATAACAAGAGGCACAATTACCATACTTTTTCACTCAGAGCTAAAATATCGAACTATCTTCATTTACAACACAAAGCAATTTCCTAGTATCGTTCGCAAGGTTTTATTAATTAAGCATCTCATTCCTCGCCTTAAAGTTTCTCCCTTATTGCTGGACTCGCACAGGGGGTTCTCGCCGCCTTCCACCCGCCAGTCTCATCCCTGGACGCTCTGGAACGCTCATGTACCGTAGATAATGGTGGAAGGGAGTTTGGGGAGGCGGTAGCGGAGTGGTTAGCGTCTCCGACTGGCGTTTTTTCGGTGACCCGAGTTCGATCCCCGAAGTAAACCAAAACCTTTCTGCACCGTCGAGTGGGCCCAAGAACACCCACATGCCCTACCCATCAACTCTACCTTCGATTTGCGAGTGCATCGGAGGACACAGGGGGGCGGCATGAGCCTCTAATCACAGGCGTCACTATAAGAATCCTGCCTGCGCCACCACGGGCGAGGACCAACCATCACAGC
Source organism: Chionoecetes opilio (assembly GCA_016584305.1). NCBI lineage: Eukaryota > Metazoa > Arthropoda > Malacostraca > Decapoda > Majidae > Chionoecetes > Chionoecetes opilio. The sequence continues at coordinate 31,426 of JACEEZ010010854.1, read as the reverse complement.
CCTCAAGTGAACCTCCAGAGCCTTCCATCCCACCCCTGGGTCACCACTGCCTACAGGCGCTATAGGCACAGATGTAAAAAAAAAAGAAGAAAAAAAAGATAACACTATAGTCGCCAGTCACTCACCACTGCCCTAATGTCGCCAGGCGCCATATATTACGAATTTTAGCATCACACAAACTTGTATGTGTCACTGAAGGGGCATGCACAGTAGTTTATATTATGTACATCACACTACATGTCTTCAGTGGCACTAAAAGTATGTAGTGATGCTTAAGTTCGTAATATATTGTGCTTGGCGACATTAGTGCAGTGGCAAGTGACTGGCGACTATAGTGTTTATCTAGGGTAGGTACTCTGGAAAACCTCGAAATTCCAGGCCCTCAGAAGTCGTGTTGGTTCGTCCTGCACTTCTTTTTTTTCTGACACTTCCAAAAGGTATATTATTTCCCCTCTTGACGTGGCGGCGTTTTCCATGCTTCCTTTAGCACTGCACAGCGCTCCTTTATTTTCCTCGTGCCTTTTCCAGCAAGGTTTTGGGCCCCCAAAAGCTTCCAGGGAAAATTTCAGGACGCCCATGACCCCAAAGACATATATTGACCTCCCTCAGCCTCTTCCCTGATAGATCCGGCTTGCGTCTGGCAGTCCCTCGCCAAGTGGATATCATATTCAGGCTCCTCCGTTCTCTTGTCACAATATTGGGAAGTGCAGCAGTTTTAACGCCTCTATTGCGCTGTTGTGTCTCCTCTTTTTATTTGATAACCGTGTGCTTACCCTCGTCTACAGCCTTCATAACACTTTGCCTTGACTCTATAAGGCAGTAAAGTTATCCTTAGTGCCAGGCGGTGCGTCCAAGGATAACGCCGCTCGCTTGGCCGAAAATCCCTCTGGAACACCATCGCATTTTCCAGACCTTCCTGGATCACCGCTGGACCTGCGACCACAATTTGGTCTCCCCGATGACCCGCCGTGTTACTCTCCTGAACCTCTCTCCTTTCTTCTCTCACTGATCTCCTCTCTACACTCTCCTTTTCAATCTCTTCTTATGTTCCTGTTCTTCCCTCCTTCCTTCGTCCACGTCGCTGCTTCAAGGCAAAGTAGTCGACATTCTCGTCATATTTATCCTCTCTTTGTCAGCAACTTTCATGCCCTTGTCCGGCAGTCTCAGGAGCTCGTCTGTGGCGGTGAGGAGGCTGAGAAAAGGGCGGGGAGGGCACTTTAGGGGACGATATAGGATGTCTGTAGCGAAGGAGAGGAGAGGGAGGTCCTGCAGAAAGGTGGACGGGTGGAAGGGCGTGGAGTGGGTGGTGGAAGTGCGTGGAGTGGTGGTGGAAGGGCGTGGAGTGGGTGGTGGAAGGGCGTGGAGTGGGTGTGGAAGGGCGTGGAGTGGGTGGTGGGAAGGGCGTGTAGTGGGTGGTGGAAGGGCGTGGAGTGGGTGGTGAAGGGCGTGGAGTGGGTGGTGAAGGCGTGGAGTGGTGGTGGAAGGGCGTGGAGTGGGTGGTGGAAGGCGTGGAGTGGGTGGTGGAAGGCGTGGAGTGGGTGGTGGAAGGGCGTGGAGTGGGTGGTGGAAGGGCGTGGAGTGGGTGGTGGAAGGGCGTGGGAGTGGGTGGTGGAAGGGCGTGGGAGTGGGTGGTGAAGGGCGTGGAGTAGAGTGGGTGGAAGGGCGTGCCGGGCCAACAGTGCCACCGCCCACTCCCTGCTCTGTCCCCTTTAACGAGAACTCATTCAGGCCGCCCGGGTCTACTGCTTCTCCTGCTTCTCCTGCTTCTGCTGCTGCTGCTGTTGCTTCTGCTGTTCCCGCCTCATGCCTGCTGATGCCATTATACTGCCTTCCTATCCTGTCATCGTCTGTGTTTGTTCTTTGTCTCCTCTCGTTGCCTTCAGGAAATGTTTGCTCTTTTCCGTTGTGTACGCTATATTTTTTTTCCTCATCCGTATCTCTTGTCCTGTCACTGTTCTTATTCCTCTATTTCTTCCCATTCCGTACATCCTCCTGTCTCCTTCTATATTCCCAGCTCCTTTTCCATATTTCCTTTTTTTCCTTCCTTTTCAACCTTCCTTCCGTACATCCTCCTGTTTCCTTCTATATTTCCAGCTCCTTTTCCATGCTTCCTGTCCCTTCCTTCATTCGGTCTTAAATTACCTTCGCGTTTTTCCTGTTTCCATCTATATTCCCAGTTCCTTTTCCATGTTTTCCTGTCCCTCCCTGCATTCGCTCTTACATTACCTTCGCGTTTACGGCATCGGTTTCCAATCCGTCCGCCTTTTATTATATTCCATCGGCGAGTTTCCCGTTGCAGCCACGAGCGTTTGTTGCTTTATTATGGCATCGTCTCATACGCAGCTCGCAACTTTAAATATTTTTTCTCATTTTCTTAACCCACCCAACAACACACCCTTCCCTCTCTCCCCCCTTCCCTCTCTTTCTCCCTCTTCCTCACCCCTCCTTTTCACCCCCCCTTACCACACACCCTTCCCTCTCTCCTCCCCCTTCCCTATCTTTCTCCCTCTTCTTCCCCCCTCCTTTTCTCCCCCCCTTCCCACACCGTATCTAACTTTACACGTAGAGACTTGTTTGTGGTTGGCCCTAATGTGGTGTATATGTATTGGTTGTAAAGATGTGGTAGTGTGGGTGTGGTTGTGGTAGTAGCGGGGGAAGTGGTAGAGGGAAGGAGTGTAGGTGGTGGTAGTGTAGGTGGGGAAGAGAGTAATGGGAAAAGTGGAAGAGAAGGAAATGTAGAGGCACAGTAGTGGAAGGATGGAGAACTGGAGTCGGAGTAGTGGAAGGGGAGAGGATGAGTAGGTTTTGTGTGTCAATGAAAAAAAAACTGAAATGTGAGGAAATAACTAAATGAAACAAAAAATCAGAAACAGAAGAGAATGCGGGGGAAAGAACTGAGGGAAGGAAGGATAGAGAAAAGAAAGAAAAAAGGAAAAGTGAAGACTAATGATCCGAGAACACAACACAACACACACACACACCACCCCACACACACACCCACACACACACACACACACACCACACACACACACACACCACAAAACAACGGAACGCAAGAGGGCGAAGAAGGTGGACGAATTTGAAGAAAGGACTGTTATTAAAGGGGATTTGGGGCTCTTTTGTGTACGTACTGAGGAAGGGTGGAAGAGCAGGTGGGGGGAGGAAGGAGTGGAGTGAGGTGGAGCAAGGAGTACAGGAGGGGCCTTAGAGAGCCACCTGCGCACTAAGAAAGGGGGGGAGAGAGAGAGAGAAGAGAGAGAGAGAGAGAGAGAGAGAGAAAAGGAGAGAGAGCAGGTTTTGGCAGAGGGAGGGAAGAGAAAGAGGAATGGGCCTGGAGGAGCAAAAATATATAGTAAAAAGGAAAAAAAATAAAACTAGGAAGTGGCTATGTTGCGATGGGGTAGGGGGGTAAGGGGGTTAAAGGGGGGTTGGTGGGTAGGTAGGGGTCAGGGGGCGCTAGGGGGGGTTAGGGGGGTCGGGGTGCCCAGATGTGTCGTGGCCCGAAGCCCCCCGCCGCCACACTCACCACAGAAACAGTTTATCGTCCACATTACCGGAGCTTTTTAAAAATTTTGGGCCCCGAGTTGTACGAAGGAAAGAGGCCCTGGTGGTGGCCCTGGTGGTGTGGCCCTGGTGGTGGTGGTGGGTGGTGTGTTCATTATTTACTCAACCAAAAAAATCTACCCGGTAGTTTTCTTTTTCTCTTCACTAAATTTTAAAAGATGTTGCCAGAGATGTTAATTTTTACGGCGAGACACTGCGGCAGGAGCTTCGTCAGTGGCTTGAGGCAGGGGGGGAGGGGCAAGGGTAGGGAAGGAGGGGCAGGGAAGTGCAGGGGATAGGGAGAGGCAGGGTAGGGCAAGGCAGGGTAGAGCAGGGGAGTGAGGCAGGAGAGAGTAGGGACAGCAGGGGAGGCCGAGGAGGGTGTTTGGGGGATCGGCGAAGTCCAAAAAGATTTTTGGGAGGAGTAAAACTGGACTGTACTGGACTCTATATGGACTGAATTAAATAGGGCTAGGGCTAGACTGGACTGGACTGGACTAGACTAACTGGACTTGGGCTGGGCTGAACTAGACTAGACTAACTGACTGGACTCTATATGGACTGAATTAAACAGGGCTGGACTAGACTAGACTAGACTGGACGGACTGGACTAACTAAACTGGACTGGACTGGACTGAACTAGACTAGACTAGACGACGACCTTTTGAACTGATTAACAGGACCTAACGGCGGGGCCATGGAAGGAAAAAATTTAACGGAAACCAATAAAAACNCGGGGGGGAAACAGGTGACTATTCACTAGTCTGTTACCTCTTTTTTTTCCTTGACAGCCTTTTGTAGTATATGAAAAAAACTTAGAAAATACATCGAGCTTTCTAGTTCACGCATGTACTATCAGCATCTGAACTGTATAATGGGACACCTATCGTTTCTAGTGCATCTATTAATCTCAATTCTAACCCTATTATATCCATCCTAAGGCAATGGTTAACCTATATCTTCACCCATTGATCTTTTTTCATTGGTAGACTCATGATATTTTTTTCGAATGTCTGTTTTTTCGCTCTCCAACAACCGGATTTTTTTTTTTATATCACAAAGGACTGGCCAAGGGCAAAATAAGGAGGTAAAACTTTTAAGGGAGGAGTAACAAGTCACCTCCCGAATTAAAATGAAACTCTTTCTTTGCTACTTTTGTTTTGGTGATGCGGACTATTGAACAGTTTCTTGATATTTTTTCTTCATGTTTTTCTTCCCTTGGCCAGGCTCTCTATGATGTAAAATAGAAGGAAAGCTCTAGGTTAGGTTAGGGTAGGTTAGATTAGGGTGAGTTAGGTTAGGTTAAGTTAGGTTAGGTTAAGTTAGGTTAGGTTACGGTTAGTTTGGGTTGGGTTGAGTTTGGTTAGGTTAGGTTAGGTTAGGTTAGGTTAGGTTAGGTTAAGTTAGGTTAGGTTAAGCTAGGTTAGGTTAAGTTAGGTTAGGTTGGGTTGGGTTGAGTTAGGTTAGGTTAGGTTAGGTCCTCTGCATAGGAACGTTAATTTTTGTGTCATTGCAAGGCCTCCTAGAACACCAGGCCTGAGCATAGAGTACTAGGAGTTCATAGGTGTTCTAGGAGGCCTTAGTCATTGCCCTGTCAGTAATTAGTAGGGAAAACACCACGCTATGTAATAAGATAATGAGTTAGGTGGTGACATTCTTCGCACTTGTACAGCTTATCTTTCCATCGCGTGTCTCGTAATAGTTTAATAATAGTCTAATAGTATAGTCTAAGTCTAGGTAATACTAACTGATTGTCTTCTGATGGAGGAGAATCAGGTGTGTGGGTGCCATGTAGTGTTCCAACGGGACTCGAACTGAAACCCACTTTTTCCGTGCATGTAGACAAGTTGAACCATTACGCCACTGATACATACATACGTGCTATAATATTATGTATGTATGTAGGTTAGGATTATGTAGTTTTGAAGCACACGAGTAAGCCGCTATACACACACCCCCCACCCACACCACACACACACACACACACACCACACACACACACACACCACACACACCACACACACAACACACACCACACACACACACCACACACAACCACACACCACACACACCCCACACACACAAACACACACACACAAAACACACACACACACACACACCACACACACACCACACACCACACACAACACAACACACACACCCCACACCACACACACACAACACACCCCACACACACACACACACACACAAAACACACACACACACACACACACACCCCCCCACCAAACACAACAACACCACAACACACAACACACACACACACACACACACAAACACACACACACACACACCCCACACACACACACAACACACAACACACAAAACACACAACACCCCCACAACACACACACACACCACACACACACACAACAACACCCACAAACACACAAAAAACACACACACACACACACACCCCAAAACAACAAAAACACACCCCAACACACACACACACACACACACCACACACCCCACACACACAACACCCCACACACACACACACACACAAACCCCACACACACAAACACCCCACACAAAAACACACACACAACACACCACACACCACACACACACACAACAACACACACACACACACACACCACACACCACACACACACACACACACACACAACACACACCCACACACACACACACACACACACACACACACACACACACACACACACACACCTTATCTGGCTTCCTCTCCTAACTTTCCGCAGCACAGATCAATATCGCCCTTTTTTCATCACTCTGACAACCTTTTTTTCAACTTCCATGCTAAAAATATACATAGAAGCTAAACGACAGAAGAAATAGATGTTTCCTTATATCTTATTTCCGCTGAATTTGCTAAGGCCGATG
>JACEEZ010010854.1:5000-15000 GCA_016584305.1 Chionoecetes opilio | reverse complement strand
TTCGGGAGTTGTCTTGTTACTCTTCTTTTGAAAAGATTTAAGTCATAGGAAAGTGGAAAAATAGAAACAGGAAGAGAGTTCCAGATTTTACCAGTGAAAGGGATGAAAGAGTAAAGATAAATGATTAAATCTTGCATTAGGAAGATGGACAGAATAGGGATGAGAATGAGTAGAAAGTCTTGTGCAGCGAGGCCGCGGGAGGGGAGGAGGCATGCAGTTAGCAAGTTCAGAAGAGCAGTGAGCATGAAAATAACGGTAGAAGAGAGCAAGAGAAGCAACATTGCGGCGGTGATTTAAAGATTGAAGACAGTCAGTCAGAGGAGAGGAATTGATGAGACGAAAAGCTTTTGACTCAACCCTGTTTAGGAGAGCTGTATGAGTGGATCCTCCCCAAACATGTGAGACATACTCCATACATGGGCGGATAAGGCCCCTGTACAGAGCAAACAACTGGGAGGGGAAAAAAAAGGACGCAGACGCCACAGGACACCTAACTTCTTAGAAGATGTTTTAGCAAGAGATGAGATGTGAGATTTCCAGTTCAGATTTTTAGTAAAGGATAGTCCTAAAATGTTCATTGTAGAAGAGGGAGATAGTTGAGTGTCATTGAAGAAGAGGGGATAGTTATCTAGTAGGTTTTGTCGAGTAGATAGGTGAAGAAATTGGATTTTTGAGGCATTGAACAAAACAAGGTTTGCTTTGCCCCAATCAGAAATTATAGAAAGATCAGAATTTAGGCGCTCGGTGGCATCTCTCCGTGAATCACTTAGTTCCTGTTGAGTTGGACGTCTAATAAACAACGTTGAAAAATGCAGATGTAACGTTACCCTTGTTTTTTTTTTTCTTTATGGGACGTTTTTTCTATGGGGTTTGTGATTTTTTTCTTTATGAGGCGTCTATTTATTTTTTATAAGGCGTCGATTTATTTTTATCTTTATGAGGCGTCTATTTATTTTTTATGAGGCGTCTATTTATTTTTTATGAGGCGTCTATTTATTTTTATGAGGCGTCTATTTATTTTTTATGAGGCGTCTATTTATTTTTTATGAGGCGTCTATTTATTTTTTATGAGGCGTCTATTTATTTTTTATGAGGCGTCTATTTATTTTTTATGAGGTTATTGTGATGTTCTTTCTTTTTTCATTATAATTTCGGTTCTATTGGTGTATGGAAAAATTTATACTACGAGTGATTCCTTTTTTTTCCTTTTCACTTGTTGCTATGGGTGTGTGTGATCTTTTTCCTTTTTCTATTCCAATTTCGGTTCTATTGGTGTATGAAAAAATTGATTCCTCGCGTGAGGCCTTTTTTTCCTATTCCTTCTCTTCCTATTTTTCTCCTTCTTCTACAATTTAGCTTTTTACGTTTTGAGGAATTTCGTGGAATCCTCTTGGGGCGTTCGAATATTCAATTTCCAGCCATTTTTCTTCCTCGCACGCAACTTTTTTGTTCGTAAAAATTGAAACTTTTTTCCCGGAATTTGGATGAAACTACCGATGCTTCCCCTTGATTTCTTTACATATTTCTCTTTATTTTTACATCCATAAATCGGTATCAGTCTATTGCATCTTAACCCCTTCACGCCTAGATCTTTCCTATGCTATATATAAAATCGTCTGTTGTCGAGCCATAAAAGTACGAAAAGTAACTGAATATACCAAATTAGCTAGTGGAGAAGGATACTAAACAGGTCATAGCTATAAAATATTTCTTATAGTCACTAAAATATCGTCTAATGGCACCCAAATTACAATGAAAATTACGTTCTGGGCCTAAAGGGGTTAATGGGATTATTGATAAGCTCAAAATAATAGATATGAAATACTGAATTAGCTTGTCCTCGCCTCCCATTTTTGGACTCTCCGTTTTATTTACTTAAGAAATAAATCTGGTTTTGCAATCCTCACACAGCACTGATTTGATAATGATAGTTGCTCTGCGCTGAATTAACTAAAAAAAACCTGTCTCTGTTTACGTTAAGATGAGAGTTGAACTTCTTCTTTTTTTTCACTGTCTTTTTTTACAATGCTGGTTTGACAAGATTTCGTTTTGTGATGATATTTTATTTTTATTTATTTTTACATTTGTGCCTATAGCGCCTGTAGGCAGTGGTGACCCAGGGCTTGGATGGTAGGTAGTCTCTGGAGGTTCACTTGAAGGGTGTGATGGTTGGTCCTCGCCCGTGGTGGCGCAGGCAGGATTCTTATAGTGACGCCTGTGATTAGAGGCTCATGCCGCCCCCCTGTGTCCTCCGATGCACTCGCAATCGAAGGTAGAGTTGATGGGCAGGGCATGTGGGTGTTCTTAGGCCACTCGACGGTGCAGAAAGCTTTTGGTTTTCTTCGGGGATCGAACTCGGGTCACCGAGAACGCCAATCGGAGACGCTAACCACTCCGCTACCGCCTCCCCCATTTGCTCTATAATTTGATTGGTTCGTTAATATTTGATGGTGGTAGTGATGGTGGTGGTGGTGGTGGTGGTGGTGGTGGTGGTGGTGGTGGTGGTGGTGGGTGGTGGTGGTGTGGTGGTGGAGCTAATTTGTCTTCACCTTAGGGACTTGGCGCGTGTTTCTCAGTCTGTTCCATTGCTTAATTATATCTCGTGATTTTTTAATGATTTTTTATGTTTAAGTTGTTGATGTTTTAAGTTGTTGACTTGTCGTGATTTACCATTGTTTGTGTTTGTGTGTTGTGTGTGTGAGGATTTTTAGAGAGCGAGAGGAGATAGATGATGTTTGAAGAGGATGTGAGAGTAGGAGAGAGAGTAGTGACAAAGGGATGGGAGAAGAGAATGGTGGGATTGGGGGAGGTTGAGAGAGAGAGAGAGAGAGCAGAAGAGAGAGAGAGAGAGCGAGAGAGAGAGAGAGAGAGGAGAGAGAGAGAGAGAGGAGAGAGAGAGGAGAGAGAGAGAGAGAGAGAGAGAGAGAGAAGAGAGAGAGAGAGACAAACAAATCGAATAGGTTACCCTAAACACAAATCGGAAAGGTTTGTCCCTCGCGTGCATGGACAAACCTACTAGGTCACCACCACCACCACCCCACCACCACCACCACCACCACCACCACCACCCACCACCACCACCACACCACCACACCACCACCACCCACCACCACCACCACCACCACCACCACCACCACTAAGGTTACCGGTATAGTCTGTATCCCTGCTCCTTTTATGCCCTTTAATTGCAAGCTGTGCACTATGCCGTCCCATCTTTCTCCGCTCCTGCAGGCGAGGGTGAAGGGAGACTCAGGTGATTTCAGGAGCGTATTGGATTGTTTTTCTCGTTCACCTTTTTGTTTTTTGTCTCCATCAAGCGACAGAACTTAACCCATAATAATTCACTCATCCCATATAATAACCATTGACCAGAACACCTGATGAAGAAATAAATAGCACTGTGGCGACTATGATATCGTTAATTAAAGCCATTAATAAGCGCTGAAATGAAGAAAAAATTGAAGTAATGATAAAAAAAAGATTACTTTATAATATTTCCTATGTTGGACCTTAATTCACTCATCCCATATAGTACCATGGACTAGAACACCTGACGGAAGAATAAATAGCACTGTAGCGACTATAATATCGTATAAAAGCTACTGATTAGCGCTGAAATGAAGAAAAACTTAATAAAACCAGAACTTGAGGACTTTTACACTTTTTTAACTTTACTACTTTTCACTTTACTACTTTTTAGGTAACTTTTAGGTAACGTATGGATTGTTTTTCTTGTTCACCTTTAATTTTTTTATTTTGTCTCAATGAAGCAACAAGTAACTTAAATGTTTTTTAAGGTTTATTTTGATTCATTTAAACCCTTATGTGTTTTAGCTAAATTTTATCGCATTTTTTTTGTGCTTTAGTTCAATTTTTTATGTTCTTTTTTTTATAATTTTCCAGTTCTAGGTTTTCGTTGTTTTTTCTTGGTTTTTTAAAATAATTTTCCAGCTCTAAATTTTCGTTTTTTTGTCTTGTTTGTCATCATTTTCTTTTAAATGATCGTGTGTAGAGCAACATATTGAAAAGATAAATTATATGATTGCTCAACCTTTATAGTATTTACAAGTGCTTGTGGGCCCTTCGGACCCATGTATTGATGTTTGTAGTAGTAGTATATAATAGACAACATGTGATTGCAAGCTCCAATCGTGTTGTTGCTGTCGTTGGTCACTGGTCAAAGTGCCTCGGGGTAGACCGTGTTTCGTGTGATTCAAACCCTTTGTGTTCCGTGTGATTCCAACCCTTTGTGTTCCGTGTGATTCCAACCCTTTGTGTTCCGTGTGATTCCAATCCTTTGTGTTCCGTGTGATTCCAACACACACACTCACACTCACACACGCACACAAACGTGAGTCTACTGAGTTTGTGGAAAACGGCAAGACGTTACCGCAGAGTTTTTCCTGTAATCTAATACTCCTAAAACTGTTTTTAGCCCAAAACCCCCTTCAAAATGATTCAATCGACATGGGACCAAGCCGCTTACCATCTACGATTTACTTGCAATTTTTTGAGCCTACTCTCATCAAGATTGAATTTACAGTTTCGGCTACCCAAAACAGACAGACACACGGCTACTCCTATAGTATATTAGATGTCTATAGATATAGGTTTTTTTCTTAAGGTTGCTGACGGTAGTGGATTCTTTTCTTATTATTTTTTATCTTGGTATGGAACATTTTGGTATATCGTCTTAAAAGGAAAAAAAAGTGAAAACCAATACCACAGAATGTCCACAGAATTAAGTTTTTGGTAGAAAAATGTTGCTTGGCGGTCAAAAGTTTAGGTAGGAGCTTGGAATTCTTGCAGCTAGAAGTATTAGTGGTAGAAAAATGTTGCTTGGCGGTCAAAAGTTTGGGTTGTAGTTTTTCTTTTTGTCTGTGTGGGACTAGAACAGCGCCGCGTATATTAGTCAAGGCCAGACAAGGTGATGAAATAAGTAGCGTTGCATCAGTGTGAATTCCCTTCCGCGTTGACCTTTGCTTTTTTATGAACCTTTCTCCCATCTGTGTGGCGTAAAAAGAGAGAGTTTTATGTTTGGGTTTTGATATCAGAGAGAGAGAGTGTGTGTGTGTGTGAGAGAGAAAGAGAGAGAGAGAGAGAGAGATTATCCTCTTCCATCTCTTTCATATCTCTTCTTTCAACTCTTCCATTCCTTACCTCTCTCACTCTTTATTTATCACCATCCTTCCTCTCTTCTCCTCCTCTCACGTATTTCCTCTCTCTCCTTCCCTTCCTTCGTCCTCACTCACACCCCTCCCGACTCTTCTTCACCCCTTCACCCCCCTCTCTTCACCCCCCTCCCTCCCCCCCTTTCTTCCCCATGTCTCACACAATTAGCTAGGAAGGAAGTAAGTGGCGGAGTCGGACGTTGACAAATAGAAACACGCGCACGCACGCACGCACACACACACACACACACACACACACACACACACACACACACACACACACACACACACACACACACACACACACACACACACACACACACACACACACACACACACACACACACACACGCACACACACACACACACACACACACACACACACACACACACACACACACACACACACACACTTTAAGTGCGTATCTAGTAACCCTGTGCCTCCCCTTACTATTAATATTACATGCATTATTATATTATTATCATCATTATTATTTCTATTATCATTATTGCTATCATCATTATTATCATTGTTGTTAGATTTTTCTATATTTCTATATCGACACAAAAAGCGAACAAATGGTTGTGTAGATGGATAAGGCTACACGTGTCCCAAATTGCGTTCACTCTCACTTCTCCTGGATGCTTAACACCTTCACACACAGATCTTTCCTTTGCTATAGAAAATTGTCTGTTGTAACCCATAAAATTACAAAAAGTAACTGAATATACCAAATTAGTTAGTCGACAGGGATACTAAATGGGTCATAGCTATAAAATATTGCTTATATTAACTAAAAATCGTGTAATGGTACCAAAATTACAATGGAAATTACGTTCTGGGTGTGAAGGGGTTAAGTGCTGATGAAAATGTCAAGCTGCATACATGTCAGTGGGAGAAAAAAAAATACATTGCTCGCATGAAAAAAATTGCCGAAAAAATGTAGGTTATGTTACACTAAGTGAGATTGTTGACATGATAAAACAGTGCTCATGTTTTTACACTTTAAGTCGAGTTTTTATACGTAAAATACATATCAACCCCTTGAGGCCCAGAACGTAATTTTCATTGTAATATAACCACCATTCGACAATTTTAATGAACATAAGCAATATTATATAGATATGACCTGTTTAATATCTTTGTCCATTAGCTAATTTGGTTTATTTAGTTACTTTTTCGTAGTTTTATGGCTAATAACAGACGATTTCATATAGCCAAGGAAAGATCTGGGCGTGAAGGGTTAAAACGGTGTTCATGTCTTTATAATTTTAAGTCGATTTTTGTATACGTAATATACATATGAGTTTATCTTTCCTCACAATTAATTAAGATATTGTTGCATTTCCTGAACCAAATGATAAGCCGAATTAAGAGAGTTTCCATTGTCTGTCGTACAAATTGATCCATGAATTAAGAAGTAGAAGCAATTTGCATAACTTGGTGAAACGGATCTCATTAAAATTAAAAAACATTTGCTCGTTTATCATGGGGACTTATATTATCTTTTTATTCTTAATTCCATACCATTACGATCCCTTATGTCATATCATATTTCCGTTGTAAGAGATAATTAGAAATATAATAATAATAATAAAGAAAGAAAATAGAAAAGAAAATAAGAAATAAAACGAAAATAATAAATATAAGCTGTAAGAAAAATTAGAAAAATAATGAACTAAAAAAAAATAATAAAAAAAATAACTAAGCTAATAAGAAAAATATATAAGCTGAAAAGAAAAATATATAAGCTGATAAGAAGAAAATAATAAGCTGATAAGAAAATAAAAAAAAGCTGATAAAGAAAAAAAAGCTGATAAGAAAAATAAATAAGCTAACAAGAAAAATAGATAAGCTGATAAAAAGAAAAAAATAAGCTGATAAAAAAAATTCTGCTGATAAGAAGAAAAAAATAAGCTGATAAGAAAAGAAAAAAACTGATAAGAAAAAAAAATAAGCTGATAAGAAAAATAAATAAGCTGATAAAAAAAAAAAAAAACTGATAAGAAAAATAAATAAGCTGATAAGAAAAAATAAATAAGCTGATAAGAAAAATAAATAAGCTGATAAGAAAAATAAATAGCTGATAAGAAAAATAAATAAGCTAATAAGAAAAAGAAAATCGTGTTCTTTTTCACGTTCATTGATTAATTAAAGATAGTTTTTTTTAATGTTGTCGAAATTCCGTCTTATTTTAGGTCTTTCATATTTCATTTCTCTCCCTTTTTTATCACTTGTATCGTCCATGTAGTGCAGTTGTTCAGAGTGATTTAGTGCGTGAGGTAGACTCTTTGTAGCGGCGGAAAAGCGATATATCTTGGTGTGTGTGTGTGTGTGTGTGTGTGTGGTGTGTTGTGTGCGTGTGTGTGTGGGGTGTGTGTGTGTGTGTGTGTGGGGTGTGTGTGTGTGTGTGTGTTGTGTGTGTGGTTGTGTGTGTGTGTGTGTTGTGTGTGTTGTGTGTGTGTGTGTGTGTTTTGCTTTGCTAATATCGGATTATACTTCACATTGGTATTGAACATCCTTTCCCCTCTCTCTCTCTCTCTCTCTTCCCCTCTCGTCTCTCTCTCTCTCTCGTCTCTCTCCCCTCTCTCTCTCTCCTCTCTCTCTCTCTCTTCTCTCTCTCTCTCCTCTCTCCTCTCTCTCTCCCCTCTTCTTTTCTCCTCTCTCTCTCTCTCTCTCTCTCTCTCTCTCTCTCTCTCTCTCCCCTCCTCTCTCTCTCTCTCTCTCTCTTCTCTTCCTTCACCCTACAAAAGACAAATGGTGGCAGAGTGAAGTCAGGGGAACTTAGATGGATGGAGAGAGAGAGAAAGAGGAGAGAGAGAGAGAGAGAGAGAGAGAGAGAGAGAGAGAGAGAGAGAGAGAGAGAGAGAGAAAGAGAGGGGGAGGGAGTGGGTAATGGGTTTGTATGGTTTAAGCCAGTGGCCGGAATAATAAAAAAAAGCCACTTGGTAGTTGATGAAAGCGGGGAAAGTAGGTCATTGCTGAAGGACATTTAAGAAGAAGGAAGCGAAGGAGGAGGGGGAGTAATAGAAAGAGGAGAAGGGGAAGGAGAGAGAAGAGTGGAGGCGGTGAACTGAGAGGAAAAGAAGAGAAGGAGAAGGAGAGAGAAGTAAGAGTAGAGGGAGTGAAAGGAAAGGAAAAGAGGAGAGGAGAAAGAGAAGAGTAGAGGCGGTGAAATGTAAGGAAAAGAGGAGAAGAAGAAGGAGAGAGAAGAGAGGAGGTTGTGAAATGAGAGGAAAAGAAGAGAAGGAGAAGGAGAGAGAAGTAAGAGTAGAGGGAGTGAAAGGAAAGGAAAAGAGGAGAGGAGAAAGAGAAGAGAAGAGGCGGTGAAATGTAAGGAAAAGAGGAGAAGAAGAAGGAGAGAAAAGAGTGGAGGTGGGGGAATGAGAGGAAAAGAAGAGAAGGAGAAGGAGAGAGAAGTAAGAGTAGAGGGAGTGAAAGGAAAGGACAAGAGGAGAAAGAGAGAGAAAGAGTGAGGCGGGAAATAAGGAAAAGAGGAGAAGAAGAAGGAAAGAGAAGAGGGAGGGTTTTGAAAATGAAGAGGAAAAGAAGAGAAGGGAAGAAGAAGAAGTAAGAGTAATAGGGAGTGAAATAAAGAGGAGAAGGACGTAAAGTGGAGTGGGGGAATAAACAGGAAAGAGGAGAAGGGAAAGAGAGAGATTATAAGAGAAGAGAAAGTGACGAAAGAACAAGAAGGAACAGCAAAAGATGTAAATAAAGAAGAAAAATGATCTGGAATAAAAAAAGGAAAACAATAAAGTTGCAGATATTTTGGTCTTCGTCACATTTTTCGTCACTACAGGAACTATAGTCTATTTTTTTAATGAGGCCAAAATTCCATTCCATCAAAAGGTCTCATGCTTAAAATTATGTCTATATTTAGCTGATGATATGGTTAACTATGATAAAATACAGCTGAAATTAATAAGAAGCGTAGTATTCCCTTCTCCTGGCATCAAATATCAGTCAGTAAGCAGCAAGGGGTCAGGATTTTTCTCCTCGTTAAAAAAAATAGACTATACCTTGTCTAATCCTCTAGCACAGACAGACAAAATATAATGTGTAATGATACAGTAATACAGCAATTATACAATTATACAGTAGACAAAATCGTGATATTGAATATTCTACTACAAAGGAAGCTTAACCCCAACCCCTTCACGCCCAGATCTTTCCTTTGCTAAATAAAAACAATCTGTTCTTAGTCATAAAATTACGAAAACTAACTGAATAAACCAAATAAACTAGTGGACAAGGATACTAAACAGGTCATAGCTATAAATTATTACTTATATTCACTCAAAATCGTCTAATGGTAGTCAAATTACAATGGAAATAACGTTCTGGGCCTCAAGGGGTTAAGCAAAAATATGAAATCAGAAAACTGTTACTTTCTTGTAAAACTCGTAACATTGACAACTACTGTGGCAATGCAGCGTAAATATCCGCGGATGAAAATAATATAGTTTTCGTATTGTATTGTTGGATTGAAACGTTTCTATAGTGTAATAGTATTAGTTCTGTTCATTACATACGCGGGATAACTGTTTCAGATATTTACAACTCCATTACGGGGAAAGTGTTCGGCTTCATTTATTTCAACAGTTTATCAATAGTCACAAATGGCTTAAATGGCTGTTGTTATTTTCATTACATTTATTTATTTGAAGTTAAATTTTGCTATTTTTCTGTTTAGCTTATTGAACGATCCAGATTATTTTAAATGGCCTCTAGTATATAGTTAACCCCTTCACGCCCAGAGCTTTCCTATACTATATAAAATCGTCTGTTGTTAGCTATAAAATACAAAAGTGACTGAGTATACCAA